>JAECUM010090931.1:0-26455 GCA_016617855.1 Megalonaias nervosa
ACGCCGTGGAGGAGTTCGCAACGGACTAAATCGAGACAGTTCTTGCTTGGACAAATCCAGTAAACTCTGTAACACACCTGTTCTCTCTTGGACTTTGACTTTGGGGGCAGGTACTTTGTGAGCCGCGGCTACTGCTGCTAAAGAGGAAGAGGGTGTCACTGCTGGAGGAGAAGTTGTTGGAGACACTCTCTTGCGAGTAAAAGCTGTTTTCGGTGGGCTTTTCTTTTTCTTTTTCTGAGGTTGTGACCTGGTCTTGACACCCTTGCTCTTTTTCTTTTTCTTCTGGGTACGTTTGGGTGTGTCTTTTTTCTTGGGGACAACTTTGGGAGCATTAGGATCCCATTTTAAGAGGGAACGAATGATGACACCTCCTAAAGATCCACTTCCTCCAGGTTTCAAAATGATTTGCTTTTTTTTTTTTTTTTCGATGCGAGGATCGGCTAGTTGCGTCAAGGCAACTTTGTTTCTCTCAAAAACGTTTGGTTTGATGTGGAATCTGAATGATGCCTTGCAGTAATTGACGTGCTGTCACCGTAAACCATCGTAAGACTTCTTTGAGACTAGCTTCTAAGACACGAGCACGTATTTGTGGATTTTTTTCGCGACTGATGCCGTACAAGGCACGAATCAATTTAATGGGAAGATGAGACTGAAGGGACGTCATGTTGACAATGTGTGAGACAGAGTCCAAGTGACCGAGGTTTTTATAGATTTTTTGGGGTGATTAAGTCGACGACGGAGACGTGTACACGATAGGTCCTCCGTCTTGGCACCAGGGGTGAAACAGATGGGTACGAAATCGCAAATAATCGGGAGTAGTGGGTTTTAAATCCACGAGTAAATAAGCGTGTGGGGTTTGAGTGGCATCGTCGTACGCATGAATCAGCCAAGGCGTTCCTAACTGTTTGGCTAAGACTTGTACTTGCGATTTATCTCTAGGGCTTTTAAACAACACCAAGTAATGAGCATTGAGACTGATGGTACGATGGGCTTTACTTTGTTGAAACAAATTTTGGGTAATGTAAATGACACTGGCATTACGATGATGCCCTTTGCGCGTAAACCAGAGTTTAATTTCTTCTTCGTCTTCTCCTAACATGTCGTCAAAAATAACCAAATGAGTTTGACTAGGGTCAGACACGATTCCGTCGTCTTCGACAGGAATGCCTTCCACAAAGACGATGGAATCGCCTTGACTTTCTCGCAGAAGGCTGTACGCCGATTGCCACTTTTTATAGCACCACACGATTCGTTGAGGAGGACGATCGATCAAATGATGTTTATGTTCGATCAAACGTTTGACAAATTCGGTTTTGCCTGAACCGCTTGGTCCAGCAATGAGCATGTTAAAGGGATGGCGAAGATACAAGGCCTTCCAACTAGCACGATCTACGTGTTCGTCAATGACTTTGACAGTGGAGGAAGAGGGAGCAGAGACAGTAGAGGTAGCCATAGCAGTAGTAGTGTAATAAAATGTCACTTGTGACACGAAGACAGACAAGACAAGAGTTTTTATACTTTTTCAGGACACGTTTATTGTCATCTTTATTAGTGAACAACACGAAAGACAAAAATACATAAAAGCCATATGGTTAAGTACAGGAATAAAAAACACAACAAAACGACCATAGTGGAATATAAACAAGTCTCTGTACAACATTTTTGTGATCAAGAGGTGAAATCGTAGGAGTAGTGTGTAATGTTCTGAGAGTCTGTACATTCCTTGGTTCAGTCACACAAGGGTCCTCCCGAAATGGTCTTTCAGGAATGTCAATGACAGTCCTGTCTTGAAGAGAGTGGTTTTTCTCGGTGACAGACTGTTCTTCTGGTATTGACACTAACACAGGTTTAAAAGTGACTTTTTTCACGGTACGTTTTAATGTTTTAGGATGACAAATCTTGGGCATAGTGTGCCACTTCTTTAGCCCAAGCCTCAAACCCCAAACTTTTCCAGTCACGTACATCTGTCCAGTGAGGGTGTAAGTCACAAGCTACACACACGTCGTAGTACACATCTTCAGTACCTAAAAGTTGACGAATCTTGTTTTCCCGTAGAGGTTGAGAAGTATCCAAATGAAAGCGCAAAGCTTTGAGCAGAATGAGTCTCTCGTGGACATTTAAAGGGATCACTTTCATATTTTGTTTTGGAGTAATAGGTACTGTTCGTAAAGAGTCCACAAAGAATCAGCTGGTAAACGAAATCCCAGAAAGCAAGTCACTAAGACACACACTACACGTCGACCCCAATTCAATGGAGACAGTTCTCGTAATAGGTGTTGGTAATCCTCTACCGTTTGAATACTGTCATTGATTTCCTTCCACGGAATCTGTTGTATCACGAATGATAAAGGTCGTGGCATGGTAGAACGTTTTTATACCCTCTTTTTTCGGCAGCTATAAGTGTACTTTTTGCACAGAAGTGGTCGTATTCCGTCGACGTATCTAAAATATTTAGTCACTAACTTGTACATCACACATCGTTCAGAAGTTTCCTCTTTATCTAAGTTTACATTGTGTACAAGATTTTGGTAACCCTCTAACTCTTCTTCTGGAATTCGATGCAATAAGTGTACCTGGTAGTAAAAATAATCACTATCAACAACACAATCCTTCTTGCTCACGAGTAGTTGATCAATGTCTGACCCCTGGAACACTTTCATCAGAATCAATCCTCTTATAGCATTTAGGTACCAGTGGTTCCAACATCGGTGACGTAACGGATGCAATGATTCTTTTCGTTTCACTTGTATTTTGACGAACTCACGGTAAATGCGTTCTCTCAATTCCACAGGCAAAGCACGAATGTTCTCTTGTAAAGTATCCATAACCATGTCAGTCAAACACTTCTCCTAGAGCGAAAGTAATGAACGTAGTGGGTAATTTCTGACCACTGCCATTCCAGGAAACGGTCAAGAATGTCAATAAAATCTTCAAATGTAAATGGTCTAAAGCGAAATAGTAGAACGAACGCACACTTGATCCAGACAAATCGGACTTGTTTGTTGACTTTGGTCAATTTCCTCTTATGAATTTCTCGACACAAATGTTCTACAGTCACTAATTGAGATTTGGCTCTGGCAAGTCCCTGCCAAATGTCCTTGTAGATCTTCTCTTGCAATTCGTTTGGTAATCTTTGAAGATTATTTTTTACATCGGGTTTAAATACTTGTCTAGGGATTGTCCAACGTTTGACTCCTAACTCCGTAGCTAGCTTTTTACACAACATGGTAGGGTCACTTCAATGACGAGGTCCCACTAAAGGCAGGTAGTGACACTCTGGAGACCATCGAGCATGTTCCAGGTAAGCGCAATCTTTCTTCTCCCACTGGTGAAGTGAGACACCGCAACTGAAGCACTTGACTTTATCTCCTTCGCCCAAGTAGATAAATCCAGCTCTGGCTAATTCTTCGGGGGTAGGCCCTCCTAGATATTTTGGCCATTTTCCTTGGAAGGTTTGCAATCGACTTTCAAAATCACAGTATTCTGGCAAACGCACAGGGAACGAATATTCATCTTTCACAGGTTCATTTCGATGAGGGTACGGTGAAATCCTTAGGAGTTTGCTCAGTTTTACATGACATCCGTAGGGTGGTAGTCGCATGGTTTCCTGTGGAGGTGGACATCCACCATGAAAACCAGTAAAGTGAAAAGGTGTGCGATAACGAGTGGCATCGCTTTCACATCCGTCAGGTTTGACACGTACAGCATCACTTTCCATGGTAGGTATGGTAGTAGGAGTAGTAGTTATAGCAAAGTTCCCATGATGATGTGGTACTGAATCACTAAGGTCATAGCGTACGGCATCCCTACCATCGCAAGGCACAGCATCGTACTTGAGTTTACTCTTACTGGATACTTGCTGTGTGAATGGATTCATCTTTCTCGCTTAGCAATGGTAGTCACAATGAACTATCGACCTTGAACGTTGTCCCTTTTTATATGCTGACCAATATCGGCATGACCGTACGGTAAAGTGAAGTGATTGGGAAGCCGAACTCGCTTCTGGTACACGATTTGATAAACTTTTTCCAAGGGGCGACTGACGATTTGGTGTGTGGGTAAACGTACAATCTTGTGCGGTTCGTGGGTGGTCACTTTAAAGTTTCGATCCTGTCCAGACTGCAAGGCTTCTTTCAATATGCTAAAGTTCACCACTCGACTGGTGCGATAATTAAGAGTCAATCCTTTCACTTTACACTCCGTGTGCACTTCTCCTTGATTGTCTCGGTATTCGTAGCCGTAATTTTTGGGACCGCCACTTGCAAAACTTAGAATCTTGTGGTCGGGATGCTCGTCCGTCCAGGCTCCTAAACGGTCTCCTTCGATGACAGGGTGAGGTTGACCCAGGCGATCAATGTAGATGCAACTGTCCGTGTCAAAATACAGCACACGATCTCCTAATAGTTCTAAAGCTTCGTACAGTTTTAAGCGAGCATGGGCTGTCACGTAGGCCGCAATGATGACATTTCCAAATTCGTCGGCTTCTACAAAGTCCAGTTCTTCTTCGTAATTGATTAAGAGCAAGTCCTCACGAACAACGTCCACGTGTTTCATGTATTTGGTTTTGTCGTGAATCATCTGCAAGTATCGGAAAGGTTCTGTCAAATACTCCGTCTTGGGTAAACACGGTCGTTGTGCCATTTTGCCCCACAAACAATTCAACATCACTTTGGCAAACGATCGCCTTCCTTCGTTTTTCTCGATGTGGCCTAAAGTGATGCCTTCCTGCTTCCAGTATTTCTCTTTGAACTTTGTTTGGTCGTCGGGAGTGTGACACCAGGAAGGATATCCGCTAGCTTCTTGTTTCAGTTTCAAAAAGGCATTCACGTAGTCTGCAAAAATGCCTTTTTGAGAATCGTCGCCCTTGTGGTATTTTTCTGTCTTGGGAAAGTGGTAAATTTCGTACACTTCTAACAGTTGGTATCCCAAGTCCAGAGCTTTAAACAATTCCACGCTGACCCACGTTCCCGTCAAGGCTCGTTCTTCCTGAGTGTGCTGACAAGGGTGGTCTTGGTTGCACGTTTCAGCACAAGTACGACACAAGGGAAACATCAGTTTTCCTTGGCAATGATGTGGTAAAACGGGATGGTACAAGTTCGTGGGAGGCAAGACTTTACACTTGATCAATCCTTCGTATTGTCGAATATTGTCCACGTCGATGTGTTCCGTCAGCAATTGTGGGTGCCCTGCGGGAAAGTGACAATATTTGCACACGTACGGATACAGAGAACACACGTCCAAGTATTTGATTTCTTCTCCTTTCTCCTCGTCGACTTGGTACAGCAAACAGGTGGCATTCGTCCGTCCTCCGTACAAACTGTCCCGCGGGTTCAGAGGGTCCACCAGCTTGTAACTTTCCACGATGCGCTTAAACTCGGGATCGGTTTTCAATCGCTGATCGTACTCGTGTTCCCACATTTCCACTACTTGGTATCCTTGCTCTTCTAACTTCAAGCGTCGCTGACAAGTGGCCTGGTACAAGTCTTCCATGGTCCGTTGTAAAAACTGGTTTTTAGTGTCACGTTGAGGGTAGCAGATGGGACATCCGTGAAATAAGCACCCGTTAAACTCGTACACGATCTTGGGGTTTTCTAAGTCCCAGCCGTCTACTGAATACCTTCCGATGGTCTTTTCGCCTCCTCCGTTGCGAGCATGTTGGATCCATTTGTCTTCCTTCTCACACAAGTAATGTAACCAGCGTAGGGCTTTGACCGAGTATTGACGTTTGACAAAATTGGTCGTTTGAGGACTGATGACAGCTAGGGTGTTTTCGGGCATGAATCGTTGACGATACACTAAGGAACACGCTTTGGCAATGGTGCAAGCTTCTTTCAAAGGATCGATCCCTCCGTGTTCCATGAACAGTTCTCGAAATTTTCCACAGCAGCGACGTAAAATGTCTACGTCGGAACGACAATATTTTAACATTTCTTCTTGAAAGTCAAAAGGGTCCGAAGCGTGAGTCTGGTACCATGCGTAGAAAGCTTCTCGTTGTTCGGTACGCATGTTGTCGGGGTCGTAGTAGTGAGCCTCAGGCAAATGGGGTAGAACGGCGTGTTGATTGGCTTCGGTATTGAAAAAGTGTGGAAAATAGCCTTTGGCCATTTCTGTCATGCCAAACGTTTTAGGCATGCGGCTCAAAGGCATAGCCAAGTAACTCATTGAATCTTTAAACTGTACTTGTCCCACTTGCATGGAAATGATTTTGACTCCGTTCAAAGTGACTTTCGGACGTTCGGTACTTTGTTCCGTATAGTATCTCAACAGAAATTGTCCATCGTATCCCGAGAAATTGTGAGCCATCACCGTGGCATGGCGATGACAATCTCCGTAACGTTCGATATCTTCTTGGCTCCACGTCTCGTCGATAGGGTTTAAGATCCATTGGGCAAAATCGGCCAGTGTGTTCGATCCCCGAAAGATTTTTTCACGTCCTCCAGGAATCTTGCTGCAGTAAGGGCAATGAGTCAAGATAGGCTCTTGGATGCACTTCTCGCACGCTCGGTGAGCCACGCAGAAATTAGGAATGTGAATGCCAGTCTCTTGCATGCATTCGAAATCGAAAAAGATGAAATTCCCTTTCTTCTTCTGGTCCTTATCTTCTTCTTCTTCATGTTTGGAATGGTATTTTTGAATGTAGCATTGGTGTTCCAAGTCCACGGTTTGGCGACAAATGTGACATCGCTTCTTTCCTGAACAGACGTGCGCCTTGGCACTGTTGGTACGTATGCCTTGTCCACAAGTAGGGCACAATCTCAAGAGCTGACAAGCACATTTCTGCTGTGAACCTTGCGTCTTTAGGTGTTGTTGGTAACAGGCAGGACTGACAAACGTGCGCTGACAAGCAGAGCAATGCACTCGTTCTTGTCCTTCGTCCAGACAGGGTGTAGAAGCTAAACATCCTGAGCATTTCGATCCACAATGCTTGTGTTGCTCTCGATTGTTATAGCCATAGTCACATTTCTCACAGTAATAACTGTATGACAGGAATGCAGTGATACTGGTAATGGCATCAAAATGTTCATCGTGATGATAGACGTGAATGTATTTTCCGTCTTTAAAATCTTGACCTCGAAACAACAGAGGTCCGCGCACTTCTTGAGGGTGAACTTTCAAGGTGTAACGTGGAGCCAAGACGTCTTGCAACTTTTGCATTTCAGGAATGCCACAGGGTGTGTCTTTAGCTAACCCCGCTTGCTGTAACAGGAGTTCTGCTTCTTTTCGTTGTTTGGCTCGGTCCGATTGTTGAATAGTTTTCCAGGCTCTTTTCCATTCTACCGTATCGTTCTTGTCGGCATACGTTTGTCCCACCACGATGGCACGGGCTAAACACATCTTGTCTTTTGGATTGTTAATTTGGACGAGACTACGCTTGAGGTTACGCAAGTTGTCTACCAACATCAACTTTTTTTTACCTGTCCCTTGGGGAAGAGACACGTGGGTCATGTACAGTGTCGCTTTTCCGTCCGTGATGTGAAATTTGTCGTTGGATTGTTGTACGTGTTGAATCTTGTCCATGATTTTGGAAGGTGTCAATTCTGTTGGACTGCTAAACTCGATCCAAACGGGAGACTTCAAATTGTCGTGATGAATAGAAAGTCTCAAGCGATCGTCTTCTTTGGCTTGACATTGCCGTTTTAGTGTGGTTAACAAAGAATCCCACACATCGGTGATGAACCCTTCTGCTTTTTCCAAGGGTACGTCAGACTTGAAATCTTTAAATTTCACTGCGTACGTGTAGGCCGTGGTTCTAAATTTTCTGGAAGAGCGTTTGTCCGTCTCCCGAATATGGTAGTACTTTTCAGGGTTTACGGATGGTAATGGACTTTGATTTGGTGTAGACTCTTTAGGCTTCGATTCTGGTTCACTCATCTCATCTTCAAAATCGCTGGCATGAATTTGTGCCAAGACTTCAGCTACTGTGCGAGGCGATAAATCACGTTTCTGCCTCTTGCTTTCTTCTTCTTTCTTTTCGAAATGATGCGATCGTTTCATCTTGACGGCAAAAAGTCAAATGACTACCTGTGAAACACCATGAACCCTATATATCTATGTCAGACCAGGGCATATATAAAGGGCTAGTGACTCCCCTCTCAGTATTCATTTCGCTCTCAAGCCGACCAGCACAATGGAAGAACCCACACAGATCGAACTTCTGATTAGAGCATTGCGAGGTGTGATAAGAAAGTTTTCTTCAGACAAGCCGACGGACTACTCTCCTTCCTTTCGAGATAAAAGTCAAGATACTTGCTATATCTGTCAAAAGAAAGGGCATTGGGCTACAGAATGTCCAGACCGTCAAAGAAGCAAGGCCAGTGTCAAAAGAAACAAAAGTCAAGATACCTGTTATCATTGTCAAGAGAAAGGACATTGGTCTTCAGAGTGCCCTAAGAAACAACAGGAGCAGGAGAAGGAGGAAGAAGAAACAGAGGTGAGCTCGACAAAAGAAGAACCCCGACACGTTCAGAAAGAGAAGACAGAAAAGAAAAGAAGACGAGAAAAATGTGAGGAAGAAGAAGACGAAGAAGAGGAAAAAAGTGTAAAAGTGAAGAAATTGAAAAAACAGAGAGAGTGAAAGAAAAAAGACACAGAAGAAATCTATGAACTTTTTTAAAAGTGTTGTGTTGTGTTATGTTGTGATATTGAATTGTAAAAAATTTGTAACAGAATAGACCAAACTGAAAAAAACGTAAGTGTCTCTTGGTTTTCATTATTTAGAAATAATAAGGACCTACACTCATACACTCACAACACGTACATCATGGGGTTAAAGAAGGGATTTTGAGTTTTAATTGATTTTGGCAAAATGAATAGTCACTCTTTTCGAGAGTATTGGGTAGCCCTGAAAAGGACTGTTGAGTGTTTGTTTTTTTCCTTAGAACAAACTCAGGAACGAGAATCAATTCGCTTTAACTGTCTTAAGCCTTTGCCACGGCCAAGGCCTACTTGTGGACTTGCTCCTGTCAATGATCTAGTAGATATCACTAGGGGTGGTATCTCTGGTGTAGTCACAGGGTTAGGTTGTTTGGCTCGGGAAGGTCTTTTTCTCTTGGGTCGTAATAAAGAAGTCTGATACATTTGTTTCAGACTTCTTAACTCGGCCAAAATGTCCAAGAGTACCGTGACCGTTTGACTTTCGCTGTTCTCCTTCTCTCCTAGACTTTGTTTCTTCTCTACTGCTTCTTCTTCTTCCTGTTGTTTCCTTCTTGCCTCTTCTTCTTCTTCTCGCTGTTTCTGTTCAAGAAGAAATGCTTGCTCTGCTTCTTTCTGCTGCTGTAAAAATTTCTCCAATTCTTCTCTCTGTCTTTGTTTAAAATCGTCGACACGTGGTAATGAAGGAGAAAGTGGCGAAGGTACTGGTACCGGAACAAATTCTTGGGAAGAAGATAAAAAATCTACTAAATCCCAGTTGAAATCAACCTCTTCGGGAAGTAGCACTGTGTTCACTTTGGTAGCTGCTGCTGTACCATTACTTCTCGTCTCCACAGCCGGTGCACCCCAATTCATTGTCTTCTTAGGTTCCGTCATGTTTCACAAAACAATACCGCATCGATTCACTGCGCACAGACGCTAGTGTGCCTATATAGGAAATGTGACGTCACAGGTAGCTCTCTTCGGATTGGAAGACAGACTCCGCGAAGTGACTGAATTTTGTAACGCGTGTTGGGATTGGTGAACCCTTTCAATCCGTTTCGATCCGGTCTTCCACTATAAATAAACGCGGTTCACTTCATTCCCTTCACCTGTTCTCGTCACAGAGAAGATGTTGATCGACGTAGAATCCTCTACTTTGGTATCCTCAATGCTGTTCCGTACAGACTTACCCATGTATGTGAAAACAAAATGGACTGTCATCCGGATCACCGGTGCCACTCTTTGGAAAAGAAGATGTTATGTGGAAAGACAAGGCTGTCTTAAGCGGACTCTCATCTACGGACCAGAAGTGAGACACAGTTTAAGACAAACTTTGAGAAATTTGAGGAAGAAAAGAAGACCTATGCGATGTCCTGTATGTTAACGGAATAGTGTTAATATCACATAACAAACAACGGCCCTTTTCAGGGCCACTTCCAATGCCTCGAAAAGATCTTAATTTTCATTTGGTCTCCACCCTAAACGAATATATATAAAACCCTTCCTCTACTAAATAACACGAACGCTCTTGATTCGTGTTTGTCTATAGCCCTCTCTCAGGTAGCCTGACGTCACAGTACTTCTCTTTTTGCTACATTGTTACCAGTGTGACGTCATGCCACCTGTCGCTTATCGCTCTACAAACCCACAGTCTACTAGTCGCCGCTCTACAAAATTTCCATTGACGCTATACAGGCCCAGGGTGTTCTAGTCCCTCTACCTAATTTTCCATTGACGCTATACAGGCCCAGGGTGAGATTTTATTTCTTGACGCTATACTGGCCCAGGGGGGGTCTGTAATGCTAATTCCCATTGACGCTACGGTAACCCCATATACTACTAATGATGATGATGATGAAGATGATAATGTATCCCATAAAAAGGGTACTTGCCATTCATTGTTGTATTGTAAGTGTGATTGTATGTTTATAAATGTTGCTCGGTCTGTTTGTTGGTTTGAAAGTACGATTCTCATCATTTCATATGATTTCTCCACCTACATATTAGTTTGTAAATGTGGATGATACTTTATAAGAAAAAGTGTCTGTTTGCACAAGTCATACTTCCTTCCCTTTCCCTTTGTATGAATAATTGTGTTTGCATGCATGTTGTACCGCTTCCTTGGTATGTGTGATAGCATTTTTGTGTGTATGTATGTTATACCTACTCCTTTGTGTGTGTATGTGAGAATGTGTGTGTATATGTGTGAGTCTCTCTCTCTCTCTCTCTCTCTCTCTCTCTCTCTATTTATATATATATATATATATATATATATATATATATATATATATATATGCGACACTCCTAAAACTTTATTAGAAACTGACTCTCATTGTTGCAGGTTTAAATATTGTCAAATTTGAAAAATATAGATAGCTTCTTCAAGTTATATATATATATATATATATATATATATATATATATATATATATATATATATATATATATATATATATGGGTTAGTAAAGTTTATATAAATGGCTTATTCAATTTTATATATACGGCTTACTCAAGTTTATATATAAAATAATCAACTGTGGAAAGACAAACATGTGAGTGGCCAAAAAAAGCCCACTAACGCTGTAAACCATTTCTCCACGAATAAAGTCCAGAAACATATCATATTATAATCATCCATACATTCAGTTCGACACATTTGGCAATATTTTACAGGTCTAAATTCCACAAAACAAACTATAACACTAACATGAATATATTTTATAAAAATAGAATCGATGTAACGTGGCACAATCATGTGAATTTTCCTTCAGCAGATGAAATTATGACCGTTTCCTTTGAGCAGCGGAAAGCTTTCAAGAGGCTGTCAAAGTTACATGTCAGATTGTCCAATCTTCAGCTTAAAAAGGCCCTTAACTATAGACCGTGTCTTTATTTCCAGCCCTGTCTTCAAAATGGTCCAAAGGTTGCGACAAAATGTTGCAAAATAGTCTTGTTCAAATGTTATCATTTAATATGTTATAGATCCTGTTAAAACAAAAAAATTCAAACTTTACAACTTCTTTAAAATGTAAATACTGGAAACATTATACAAGAGTATGCCCAAAAGTTACTTTAAAAAGTTTAAGGTACTCACACTCATCTTCAGAGAACATTTAAGTATAAAGTCTGTCAAGGAATAGCAAACGGACTATTAAATAAACCATGATAGTACATACAAACCATATGCGGTGCAAGGGATGCTACTAATTAGAGCTAAAAATAACGAACCGAAGAGTTATTCCCTCCTCAGTCCCCATATCTACCACTCGGCAAGATGCTGATTAGTCAGATTCACTGCTTCGCAAGCTCTCTGTGTGGCATACGAAGCAGGGAACCAGACTAGATGCTGACATTTTTGTCATTCTCTAACTCTACCGACATGTAGACTTGCCTCAATGTAAGCAACTTTAGATAAATAATAATAATAATAATAATAATAACAATAATAATGATAATAATAATAATAAGCTTAATGTTTCGCTGTTAAATCCGTATTACCGTATCATACACGCAGATTGGAATCGTCTTCTAAGACGACCGCGCGTCGATATTTTAGCGACGCACTGAATCGAACTTTTATAAATCCCAATTAATTTGCAATTTCATTCATACTGCAAGGCTAAAAGTATTCCAAACGCGTTAAACATGTGTATTTAATAATACAAAACCGCATTTGTGTTTTACTTCAAGTCAGGAAACGGCGGCCTATACATATTCCTACGCCAATATCAAATTCGTTGTTATCGCCGACTCAGAACAAAACACGAATGCAGTTCTGTATCTATTACAAGCTCCTTTTATGACAAAACATGTATGTAGTTTCGTGTATTATTTACATAAACGTTTAACCTTACTTGCTTGATCTGACGTCCCTCATATCTGTTGAATCCGTATTTCCTTATCTCACACTCAGATGATCTACTTAAGTGCCTTGTTTTGACGCCCGAGCGTCGATATTTTTAGACGCAGTCAATCAAACTTTTACAAATACCAGTCGGGGGAAATAAATGTCTTGATATGGAAAATTAAGAAGTATCCGCCTGACGGCCTCGACGTATCAAATTCGTTCTTTCCGCCAACTAAAAAGAAACCACGTATTCAATTTTGTGTATGATGGTTTGTGTATCATTGCGCAGTAACGGCCTTAGCAAACGCGGGGCCCGATTTGGATCATTTTGTCAGTGCTCCCTGGATATACGTGCGGGGCCCCTGTGAGCACGGCATTTGGAAATAAACTTTTAAAAAAGTTTTATATGATATTGAACTTAAAATTTTCTTCCATCGCTTTAAAACTACTCTCTCTCTCTCTCTCTCTCTCTCTCTCTCTCTCTCTCTCTCTCTCTCTCTCTGAGCGTGGGGCCCGATTGGGCCAAATCAGTCCAGTCGGCCAAGGCCGGCCCCCTAACAATAACACTCTCAGGTTAGGCACATGTTTGGACATTTTCTGGATTATGCCTAATTTTCATTCTAGTTGAGGAAATATGGATCAATAATAAAATAATAAAAAAGATGTGGATTGTTTAAAATGTTTTTTAACTTAAATTGTTAAACATGATATCTCGTTCAAAATCCTATTTTTCAATATTTCGTGAGTAATAACCGAAAATTAAAAAAAAAAAAAAAAAAATTGCAAGTTTCTTGACTTTTAGTCAATTTCCTCAGACTCTTCCCATCACATGTTAGATATTTTGAAATTTATTTATAGGCGGCCGTTTATGTATTCAATATAGAGCTGTTTACTTGTTTATAGAACTACCCAGTAAATTAGAGAGCTTTGTATATTTCTTTGAGATCTTTGACTTTCAAGTACAAGTGAGTGTTATTCAGATCGGTTTGTCCTTCACTTTGTCTTCAAATACCAATTCGATAGGTCTTACTTTCATCGCTGACGACACATTGTGAAATGTTACGCAATGTGTTTCTTTCATCGTTATCATCCTGGGTGGCATAGCAAACAGATCAAGTTCTGACTTGGAGCATTCGCAACTATCTCGGTGCATCATTTTATTCCTTTTTTCAATTAGTAATCAAATACGTTCAATTCTCACACAGCACCTATTCGTCTTCTTTAATTATTTATTTTCTGAACGTGTTTATGAGCGGTTTCAACGTCTTTTTCTGATTCATCCTTGATTGGCGTACAGGAAGAAGTAATGCCTTGGCTAACAGTGTGAAGTGAATTAATAATGATTTCTCAGCGACCAAAAAGGTCATATCCAGATTGAAGCAACAAATTTTTCCTGCTTTTATGAAGGCTTCTTTTGAATTTTGTTTGTCATTGAGGACGTTTTGAAGACATTATTTTCCTTGCGTCAAAGTGGCATCTTTAAAAATATGATTCCAAGAGTGATCATGGGAATTAAGATAGGTACTACCGAACGAAAACCTGTTTTTTATATATCTGATAAACCATGTCCTGGTTGTCAAGCGAATCCTGGTATACAGGATACATCTAACAGAGTTCACTGAAGAATCGTTTTCGAACATGCAGTTTTGCCGTGACTTTTTGTTTCAAGAAGAAATTAGTTTTGTCCAATATCTTCTTTCATACTATCGTTGACAATGTAACAGTACGATTTACTGACAGGAAGATAATGAGGATGTAAAACTTCCGGTGAGCGTGATACGTGTTCCCATTTTCCTCGTAAATCAGCGATGTCAGAATTCACTTTGAAAAGAATCACTACTCTGAGCAAAAGAGCATACAAACAAAAAATTAAGACCTTCGTTCGATTCCACAGGGCTACCAAAATACTGTAGAATCGATCGTTGTTGAAATCTTCTTTCATATGAACAAGAGTTGTGTATCCACCCAAAATAGAAAAAAAACCGGAACAAAAAAGTAAGGGACATTATTGTGCCGTCAGAAGATGTACTTCAAGACGACGATATTGAAGGCTAGCGTAAGACGAATGATTTCTCTTCCAAAACGACTTTCTAATGAGCATCATGATTTATTCGTATCGTCTGAGGTAATATAAAGTACCTTTGGGAAACACATCCATAGAACTGTCACTCGCTAAGGTTAAATCAGATTGGTTATTCATAATTTAATGGTTCTGGTTTCAGAGGAGGCACTCGATATCAAAGGAAATTATTGTTCCAAATGTTCCAAAAGAGGGTTGTTGCTGTTGTAACTGGAAGAATTGATTTGGTGATGACTGGTCTTGGCCTCAAGGCTACCGTTATTGGTAATGTCGGTAGTAAATTTCAAGGAAAGACTGGAAAGAATTAACCAGTTCAACTGCTGCGGAAAAGTATATACAAGTGTTTGTCTCCTTGTTGAAAACAAAAATTGGCAACCGCTTCTCTGATGACATAATTCACGGCAAAGATCTGGCAGAAAAAGACGATTTGAGTTTTTTGAACACTTTCTCAACAACACACCCTCAGATGTTGTTTTTTGTAGTTCTTGAAGTAAGGAATTCTGAGAAGGAGAGTTAGCTTTTGTATTAAGCGTAATGATGGTAACTTCTTTTTATAGTTAATGACTTGTGAAGCAGTAATCCAAGAATCAAACAAGATAGATATCCTTTGCTACGCACTTTCACTTCTTCAAATGGGCGTTTGCCAACTTTTACGTGCTGTTAGATCTAGAATGCTTTCTAATACCGTACTCGTCGTTTTTTATTTGTTCACTCGTTCTAACTCGGGCAAATAAAAAGTTCCTTTTAACATTTCTCTGTTCATGTCTTTCAATTTATAGACCGGAGGATCACGTCACATTCTTTTCCAGTAAGACGAAACAATTCAGTTGACTAGTTAGGTAATAACCTTTGTCATATGTTCGTTTGGATTTTTCAACGAAAACCAGATATCTACTCTTTGACACCACTTCTTTGGGGTGATATATGATGTCCAAAACAATTGATCAAACATTATCACTTTTTCAGGGGTTATTTTTTCGGATGCACATTTGATATTTCAATGGCGAGCTTTGACGAGACGTGATAATACGATGTATTTGAGAGTTTCTTGATCTGAAAAATATTTCCACATACATTCTTTCAATGGTTTATTTTTTTTTTTTTATAAACGTTCCAAGACACTGACTGGTTTCAGGATTTTGCTGTTTGTAAAGAAATGAATGTGTCTTTTTTTTATTTTCTTTTTGTGAAAACGTTTGTTTTCTTTGTCTGTTCGCTATTGTAGTGGGCGACAACCACTTGGTTTAAAACCAGTTTTAAAGCTCTTCTTAACTCTGAATTGCTTCTAGAAGTCAAATGAACCAACCGATCTGAATCTGAAAACACAAAACAAATATTTGTAACCACGAATGTATACTGCCCAATTAAAAGCATCGGCTAAATCTGCATTGTATTGAAGATCGATGCCATCAACTTTGGTTTGACTTCAGGAAATTTTCGTGTCTGACAAGTAGTTGGAACAGGTTGTGGGATAGTGACTTATTTCTTGATGTCCTTTTTTCTTTTGTCTTCCCTTCATTCTTCTTGTCTTGTGCTTAAAAAGGTGTTGACATCATATTTTGTACCCAAGCTATTTGTTCTCGTTTGGGAGTAAGCAATGGGTTCAACAAAGAATCTCAAACTTACTAGGTACTGGACAGATTGAAACACTTTTCCAGTGTCTTCTTCCTCCACTCTTTGGCTGTGTTTATCTTGCTGTGTTTTATTTTTGCATGATCGTCTCCAAAATCTCTAAGAGAAGGTTTAGCTGTTTTATATGAAGCTTTCTGGCGAAATAGTTGAAGAAGTTAGAATTCTTGTCCATACCTTTATGATATTTCTGTTTCTAACAAATCGGTTCGCTTTTTCAGCCATTATTTTTTGTTATAACTATGGCATCTCGTAAGGGTTAGGATTTGGTACTAAATGAGGTATCCGTTTTTTGTACCAACGATGGAGTCCATCTATTCTTTTCATGAAACTAAAGTGAGTTTTGGCCCTTCCATAAGATCCAAAAGTACAAGTGTGACCTTTTTCCAGAGAAATGGTGTCCTTTTTATGTTCGTTTTCCCCTCCTTGTCTTTGACTCCTCAAAAGTGGTCCAGAAACCGATCCTGAAAAAAGGGCAGCCACGTTTAGCAAGGGTCCTATCAACATGAGTAGAAATAATTTTCGTTTAACCAGCATTTTTTCTTCTGACTGATGAAATTTTCTTTTCAGCCATTTGGCGAAGAAAGTTCGGATTTTTTACTAATCGTTGTTTCTACGTCTTGGACAAAGGTGCCGTTCCTTTCACAACGTTTAAAAATATTAACAATATTCCTTTCAAAACGTTTAAAGAATGTTCAATATAGTATCGATGATCTCTTTGGATGCTTTTTGATTGATTTGTTGTGGCATCGGAGGATTGGATTTAGTCAGAACTGACTAAATATCGCAGTGTTTAACTAAAGGAGCAGATAGTACCATTCTGTCCGCATGGGACGACGAGAAAAGAATTGTAATTCCCACGGATACAGACCTTACAGCCCTTCCACCAATGTCTAAGTTAATGACCTAGTGCATCAATTGTCCGTACGCAAAAATGGTTATTCCATTGAGGGATATCCATTGCGTGGTACCAAGTGGTAATACAATCGATGTTACTTTGACTGAATCATATTGGTTGTATATGCGAATGCGGTCGCTCACATAAGCATTCCATGTGCCTTCAGTGTTTGAGATTTTTTGCCACAACAACGTGGGGGAGTCCTATTTGCTTTCTTGATGTTTTTACCTGAACTAACTACAGCTGAGTAGGTGCGCAGTCCCGCATACTCTTCCATTAGCTTGCCAGCACATTCATCCTTGAGCTTACCAACAACCTTTTAATGGATGTTACTTAACAGTTGATGACCTTTCGGATAATCGCTGGTATCAAATTAGTTTCCTAAATTTAGTTCAGTCATGTTTGCGTACATGGCATTGGTGACGCTGCGCATGAGCAATGGGTCCGTATCCATGTACATACATCTTGATGTTGTCACCGTACATCGGCTTAATCTTGAGAACTCGTATATGTACAGGTTCGACAAGTCCAACACAGACATATTCTGCCAACTTCAGCTTGGCTTTCTTGCTGTGGACGGATCCGCCGTCAAATATTTTTACGTGACTGAAGTGCCTGGTCCGCAATTAATCTATTGAGTTTGTCGTGTTTGCCATTACGGCCAAGATCAACACGGATTCATTTACGGAGATTATCGGTAGTTTTGCCAAATGCAGCAGTGTTCATCAGTTTGGAGAAATCTATCTCAAAAATATGAAATCCAAGCAACCGTTGAACATTGTTTACGTGCATTCAGAGTTGTAAATAAAACTGTAGGTTTCACGAGTGGACTCCATACTAGATTTTGTCCGAAGATTTGGTACAAGCTTGTTGCATTCGGTAAACTTGCTTTTGGATTCGTCCACATTGATAAGGGAAAGACCACCCGCGTGTTACCGCTAATGCTTTTGGAGCCAGCGGATAATCGTTATAGGTGTGGTGAACCTCGTCCGCATATTCCAGATCAACTTCAAAGAAGTATCCGTAGTAGTCGCTGTTTCTGTCGTATACATGTACATGTGTATGAATGTCAATATACTCGGTATTAATCCATTCAAACCCACCAACAGTCACATGCTGCATTATTGCCCATCAATAAAGTTTGTTGGTGCCAGCATACATGATATAACTGTTTGGGATTATGGGATCGTATCTGTCCATGTTTGGGTTCCATGCGCGAGCGCATTTGTGGCTTGCCATAGAAATCCCAACGCAGATACCACGTTCGACAAACAAATGATAATCAGTATCAATAAGCAGTTCCAGCTAAACTTTAATTTTGACAGCATCAGATCCCAAAACCATTCAAGATGATGATAGGTAGTGGGATGGATCGATCTTTTGTACTCACGCATGGAGGTATCGCGAAATGTCTTAAAAACATCCGCAAACAGTAAACATCCATGCGCAGATACAGGTCGTGATAGTCACCAAAGTCTTGACGACTAAACGCGGACCAAACATTGTTTACATGTGTATAGTCGTTGGCGGAAACACCTTCGGAAGTAATTGAATTCTAGCTAACTTGTTTCAATCGCTCATGTATTCGTAGGGATAGATCCCTTTGCGGGTGAGTAAACCAAATGTTCCTTCTTTGGCACTACCGTATCGACTAGTGATTTTGAAACTATATTTCCATTCGTTGCAAGGTTGCTCATAATTTTATCCAGGCTGGAATTGAGAAACTTCAGCGAGTCAATAAACTGCAGTTGTCCCAACCTAAATAACTGCATTTTTAAAAGATTTAAACGACAACTAGACTACACCTTTCCATTGATTATATCCTAATTCTATTGCACTTCGTTTATATTTGCAAATTCTTTAATGGAATTAATCATCTACGTTTTTGATTGATGATGCACGTAATTTTAAACGCATGTACTCTTCAGCGAATATAAAGGGTTCTAAAAATAGTCTTAGTGTATACTATTTGTTTGCTATAGGCATTTCTTTTAATTAATTTATCCTTGATGATCATCATTGCTGCTACTAGATTATCTAATTATATCACTGAAGTATATGCTGCTTATTTTATTATCCACACTCGATATCATAGTCGACGTCATCGACTTCGTTGTTTCGTGTGCAATAACATCTGACTTTTCACGTTTCTTCTCATATGATTGGCCAATTTAAGCCAATTTAAGTCGTTATCCTTACATGTTAGTCCCTGAGCCGATCAATTTAAAAAGATGTTCGAATGTGAATTTGAAAAATCATAAATCCTTTGACCTCTTTAACATACATATGAGACGTATTCAAATGAACTAACAATATAATCTTTTCTGTAACGTTACACACATTCCATTGCTCTTATATTATAATTCCAGAATTGGATATACTCACAAACTCTTTCAAAATACAATACACATGAAATCTGTCAATTTTTCGCCATTGATCTAATATATGCCGGGATAATTATCTCATATAAAATATTCTCACATAATCTCTATGAAATATGTTGTGACCATAATATTCTCACATAATATATTGTATCTAGAAATACAGCTACAATTAGTATTATAATGACAAAAAGCCATAGACTAATTTTCGTTTCGTATAAGCTAATTTTCCTTTCCTTAAAGTTTATGTTTGATTTTAAATGTTAGTGGGATTTGTAGCACCGTCAAGGGAATTCTAGCATTGAAACAGACTTTTGGACAGTTAACAAAGGCAAAGGCAGCAGCAGACACAGCAGGGGTCTTAGCCGCGAGAACAAAGAAAACCAGCCACACTACCAAACCTCCAAATCACTCCCCACCGCGCCGCTCGCTCCAAGGTAAAAAATATTTACCAATACATTTAGTATCTTCAGATTTAATCCTTCGGGAACTTAATATTGTGTTTCTAATATTTTACAGCCTTTTTGCATTAACTTTATATATTCTGAATAACACAAAACCACTTACGATTCCTTAATACTATTTCAATTAACTCATAACACTAATATAATAACTTTACAACGGTGCTACATCCCCCAAAACGATAACTATTCTCACTATTATCATTTTTACTAAATTTGATAAAACCACGCTAGCATATAACTTCTACCATTTTACAATATTTGTACAGCCAAACTAACCAGCCCGAGATATTCAACCAAAACCTACCTTACTGGAATAAGATAACCACCCAGAGAGTCGGCACCGCTAATATAACTCAGTATACTTACATCAACAATCAGAATTACTATCAACAACAATAATTATATCAACACACTGGATTAGCACCTTCTTCTCTTTAGTATAGACTTAAAACCTTACTAACGTATAACTTAACCCATATTACACATATATACTACGTAAATAAAAAAACACAGGATAAGTATACAATATGGCACAAGGAACAAGGAGCAAAGTAGCCCTTCTCACCCAAATCAGAATGGATGCTTTTAAAAAAAGCAAGCTTTACCAGAGGATGAATAAAGGAAAAAACAGTGTGACAGAACAACTCCCCAGGGAGACAGTGCTCGGAAATTACCTTACCTCCCCCACAACGAAAGAAGTTATTAAATGCGACCTGGAACTCACAACAAGAAGAATCACAAGAGCCACCGCCAGGAAATTCACACCACCACAAACGGTGGAGGAAGCCATTAACTTCAAAACAGCCCCCCAAAAAACCCATTGTGCATACACATACAACCGAAAAAGGAAACAGTACACCACGAACAAGGAAACGACCAAAATAACCTTGATACAGCTAACAGAGACACAATCACCACCACCGAAACAAATTACAACACTCCCACAACAACAACAAACAATACAGAGATGGGGACTGACAACAACGACAACACACCTTCATCGGCCACAAAAACTGAAGGCAATGAAAAAGACTGCATCATAACAACAACAGCAACAAACTCTGAGGAAACACAGAATGACAACAAAGCCGATAATATGCCAATACATCAAACTATAACCATAATTGAAGCCAACCAAGGCGTTAAAAACAAACCAACAACAACAACAACAACTGCAGAAGAGATGAGAAACGAAAACACAGGAGATAACATACTAACACCAACAAACACACCAGGACCGCCAAACCCCCTGCCATCAACAAACTGCACCTGCAACCAAGTACACTATCCACAACAGCCAACAGGGTGGACCATCAAAACACATAACAGAGAAGGAAATGAAGGAAATTCAGGAAGCCATACAAGAAACCAACTGGGAAACACAACAAACAACAACCAAAACCTATGATAGACCCGAATATGAACAAGTAGCACAAGCAGCGAAAGGCATGCACCCAAGGAAAGGAAACCCTATCATCAAAAAACAGTCAAGCCCAACGAAAAAGAAACGACAAACAACACTAATAGGACCGATGGAAGACAACAACACACCAACAAAAATAACACGGAGTACAGAAGCAAAACCAACATTAACAACAAGGACAAGATAACACCAACGGAAAAAACCCACAGCGCCAGACATACTCAAATCAAAGAAAATATGACTGCCCCCCCCCCCAACTATTTTCATCAGCAGCTACTGTCAACAACTATACAGAATCAGCACCAAAATTCTGGCAACAACACTCCTGCAACACCATAATGGCATGTTTAGAATCATGAGACCACAGGCAAACTTCATTATTTGGAGATACCTGGAGATAGATACCATCGCAGGCATTAAAGTCATAGTCAAAAGACACAGAGCAACATATAAAAGACAGACCCTGAGCGCATCGACAACCACCAGCATAAGAACAACACTACCACCACAACAAAAACCAGCAACGCAAGGAAAACCAATGACACACCAACCGTTGCGTTCAAGGCTATCCTAAAACTAACAGGCAAACATGCACAAAAAACAATAACTGATATAAAATCCGACCTACAATACAACAACATAAAGCATGGACGACTCATGAAGCTTGTCAAGGAAAGAACAAACACAGTACTAATTGAATTCACCACACCACCACCTCTAACAGTTCAACTAGCACCACAAGGGAAAGCAATCCAGCTGCAGAAATACAACAAGCCCCGTTTCTGCAGTAATTGCCAACGATGGGGACACTTTAACACAAGATGTCACTACCACACCAGATGTTGCCAATGTGGGGATAACCACAAGGGACACTGTACGGCAAGAATTATCAAATGCGCTAATTGCCAAAGACAACGCAGTCCACATTCTGCAGAATGTCCTACACTATAATGGAGAGAGAAATTGTTAATCTTATGAATAATAAACAAATCATGTATCATCAAGCTAAAAAAGAATACATCAACCAATTAAAAAGGAAGTCAAACACCAACAACACTGAAACTCACAAGCACAACGGTACCAACCCAAACAACTGCAACCAAGCTACCAGGATCCAAAATAAGTATCACCCGGCCCCCAACGCCACCAACCCAACATAAGAATGAAACAGCATACCACGACCGCACGACCACCAATACCACCACTTACCGGACAAGACAAACAGAAGCCTCATAATGAACCCAACCGCACTAGCCAGCGGCAGGAACCCAATCAACTGTATTACAAAGAAAACAACAACAGTAACCGTAACACTACACAACGACCCACAGGAAAAGAAAGCAACACAGCATCTGATGACAAGTACCTCAACCCTACAACAGTTACCCATTACATAACAGAACTCAGAAATGGAATACAACAAAATACACACCATAACCTTATAAAAAGAGAAGACTTTTTCAACTTGCTCTACAAACTACTAGAAAAAATCTTCCCCATGAGCAAATAATCCGGTACCAACGTTACAGCTGAACACATAAACATCCAAGTACTACTATAATGGATAGTGACAACAATACAAATCATACCAACTATACATATTCCACAAATAAATTCATCATATGGCAATGGAAATGCAGAGGACTATTTCCAAATCATGGAGAACTACTGTCAGCTTTAAACACTACCTCCAACAAACCTGATATTCTCTGCCTACAGGAAACCCTCATATCAGAAGCGAAAACAACAACACCAAAAATAAGGGAATACGATGTTAACTTCCTTAAGCACAGAAGTAACGGGAAAAAAGGAGGACTAGCTATTTATATTCATAACTCCATCACTGACGTAACAGAAATAGATACCAACGTGGACCTACCAAATAACCTCATCGAACATTAAGCAATTACCGTCAAAATAGGACCAAAAGAATCACCATATACAATATCTATGACCCAGTCATCACCAAAACAAACCCCACCCAAAACTACAGAGAAATACTTAAGGACAAAAGTAACAGCAGCATCATATGCGGAGACTTCAATGCGCACAACACCGAATGGGGAAGTAACCACACAGACAACAGAGGCAAACACATTGAAACATACATCAGGGATACCCAACTAATAATGCTAAACACTGGAACACCTACTAGGATCGACCCAGCCACCGGGAAATTCTCGGCAATAGATCTATCACTAGCAACACCAACTCTTGCACAGATCACGGACTGGGAAGTACTACAACACAGCACACTAGGAAGTGACCACTTCCCGATATGTATAACATTATACTTATAAAACCCAAAGGAACAACAACGCAATACACCTAGATGGATAACAGGTAAGGCCGACTGGAACCTCTTTCAAGAAATCCTGAGGAAAGTCCAGCTACAAGATCTACAAAACAACGATACTAACAAATACTACAATAACATCATCCAAGCATTAAATACAGCAGCAAAAGAAAGTATTCCAAAATCAAGCGGAAAAACTAAAAAACCTACCATACCATGGTGGACAGATAACTGTCGAATTGCAATCAAGAGAAAAAGACAGCCCTTAATCGCTTCAAGCACACGAAGTTAGCCTCTGATTTCATCAACTACAAGCAGAAAGAAGCCAACGCAAGGGCAGTAATAAAGGAAGCGAAAAACAACTCATTGAAGGCCTACTGCTCCACCCTTACTCACAAAACCAGTTCAAATGAAGTATGGGCCAAAATCAAAGCCATGAGAACAAAATTCTCAGCAACAACACCCAAACTAGCAGGAGCAGAAACAAACAGGAATAAAGCAGAACAACTAGCACAACACTTCTCACACTCCAGCAGCTACAATAACCACACCCAAACATTCATGACCCAACGACAAGCACTAGAGGAGGAATTCCCACACCTGTTCCAGGATAAAACTTCGAAACAAATCAACAATGACACACCACTAAATGATAGCTTCAAACTACAGGAATGGAGAAAAGCCCTAACTAACAAAAAATCCACATCACCAGGAGAGGACAACCTAGGCTACGACATCTATAAGCACCTTCCGCAAAACATGCAAGAAATCATACTTGACTTGATCAACCTGATATGGAAAACAGGCAACATACCAACATCTTGGAAACAAGCAATAGTCATAGCTATTCCCAAACCCGGAAAAGACCCTAAAAATGTGACTTCTTACAGACCTATTTCACTAACAAATACCATATGTAAAATTATGGAGACAATGATCAACAACCGACTAAGACATCACTTGGACCAAAACCATTTACTCTCAGAGAACCAAAGTGGATTCAGGATTAAACGCTCCACCATTGATCAACTAATTCGACTGGAAGCTAACATCAAACTTGCATTCAACGCCAAATACAAAAGGGATAGACATCATATAGCAATATTCCTAGACCTCGAAAAAGCCTTCGACCTAGTTTGGACCAAAGGACTTATCTCCAAGCTCAATCAATACGGTATTACGGGACGGATGCATCGACGGATCTCAAACTTTCTCACAGGAAGGCAAATTAAAACCAGAGTAGGCGACACACTCTCCAACACTTACACCCTAGACAACGGAACTCTACAAGGAAGCGTAATAAGTCCAACATTATTCAACATCATGGTCAACAATCTTGGCGACTATATTAGCAACATCACCAGTTTATCACAATTTGCAGACGACGGCGGAATTTGTAAATCCCAATAGCCAAGCACACATCGAAAAAATACAACAGAACCTAGACGTTATTTCCAAATGGACGGACAGCTGGGGATTTAAAATCTCAAACACCAAAACAGTAGGAATGCTCTTCTCTCGTAACACCAAATGGAAACCTACATACCCTAAACTCTACCTTCAAGGAGCGCCTGTGCAATTCGTCAAACAAACTTACTTCCTGGGCATGCTACTAGATGAAACCCTCAGCTGGAAACCCCACATAGCAGCACTAATCAAAGCATGCCAACGAGACATCAATCTCCTAAAAAATATTAAAGGAACAACCTGGGGAGCTGACCAGCACACGCTACTTATGCTATACAGATCACTAATCAGAGCTAAATTGGACTACCGATGCCAAGTATATGCGTCGGCAAACAACACCCTTCTACACCAACTAAACTCCCTCCAACACAAAGCCCTTCGGCTATGCACAGGCACTCTACCTAACATCACTACGGAAGAACTACAGATATTAACCGGAGATTTGCCACTGCAACTAAGAAGAGAAGAACATATACCGTGCTATGCCATCAGAAACTCTATGCATGAGGATACCAACCCGACCAAATCAACGATACTAGAATGCAGAACCCCCTTTAGTACTAAACTTGTTCCAAAACCTCCAGCATGTAAACGGTTACATACACACCGCGAAGAACTTGAGATAACGGATCTACAAGCAGAACAATACAAAATCTGTGACCCCGCCCCGTGGAGAAACAATGCACCTAAAATAAACCTCATTGCTCAGACCTTCGGAAACAAACAAGAAAATCCCTGGAAAATCCTAACCAACATACACAAAGTAATGCATTAAATATACAAAGGATACACCAAAATATACACTGACGGATCCAAGTCCAAAGACCTAAATAGAACTGCAGCAGCCATGGTTGGTCCACAACAACATTTCCAATTCGGCGCTCGTCTACTGGATGGCTGCTCCATCTACACAGCAGAATTTTGGGCAATCAAGGAATCAATAAAATTGATAAAGACACAAAACCACAACCACCATGTCATCATAACCGACTCCTTAAGCGTCCTTAAATCAATCGAATCTGGCACATCAAGAAGCAGAGGCATTATATTAGAGGAAACCATGACAATCATGCGGCAACTTGAAGAAAAACAACACAACATTGAATTTTTATGGTTGCCATCACACATCAACCTAGCCGGAAATGACAAGGCGGATCTTGCAGCGAAACAAAACCTCATGAACAACACAATACACCCACTCACCTACAGCGTCCATGAACTATATAGCCAGGTAAGATAGAAAATAAATTACAAATGGCAACGGCAATGGAACAACACTAACAAGGTCAGACACCTATTCCAACTTTAACAAGAGGTAGCCAGAAACATCAAACCG
>JAECUM010090932.1:0-18037 GCA_016617855.1 Megalonaias nervosa
GTACACTCGTTTGGTTTTCTAGAGAATAAATTATTAAATTCCAAAAACAAATGAACTTCAAAAACAATCTGGTTTCGACAATAAAAACCTATCCAGCCCTCGAGGTTTTAAAAATACAACTGACTGACAAGCGCTCAGAAAAGGTATTATATCAAACCAAATTATCATCCCGTTCTCACAAGATAGATCACGTGGTCTCTTAACACTTGAACAACGCATTAGGAGAAATGTAATTTGTCACACACCAAGAACCCCTATCTACTCTCACTCTGAAATAAATTTCAAAATAAAACATTGTTTATTCAGACTAGACTAAATGACTTTGGCAATAGCCAATCGTTTTCGCGTAGCGCTTACCCTACCGCGAACCAAGGTGAACTAAAAATATTGCTAATGTAACAACTTTTACGTCTTAGATAAACAGAATTTCTGAAAAAGAATTTCGAATGCCATGAAAATAATCATTACAATAAAATGTAATGAAACAAAAATAAAATGAAAAGAATTTTACAACTAACACACAAGCAATTTAATCACATATACGTAACACCAGTCAACTAACGAATTTTACTGACTGCTTATTAGACGCTGGTGTTATGTACTTTATTACATCGATATTTATAGCAGTATCTATTCCTAGATTAAATGTCACTAAGATATTTTTGAAGTGTTGTTGTACCCAGTAATCCAATAATACTGCCAGTTTACATCAATATTTTATTAGATACAAAAAATACCATAGCCACCAAATCCAGAGTCTACTGTAATTTTTGAATTTGAAATATATTAATGAAATCCTTTTGCAGTGTTTTATTTCAGTCGTAGTCAAGTTCACACGGAATTAATATTCCTAACAACTTTTGTTACAGTGTCTTAAACAGCAAAAGCAGACTGCGTGAACGTTACCAACAGCTGCGTTTGCAAGAAGAAAGTCATGGGAGGGGGTATAAGGCTCTGACCTAGATCAGTAATCAAACAAACTGGTATTATTATACTGCTGCATACACGTCCGTCAACATGAGAAGTACATACGCGGGTCCGGCGCGAGTATATACATGATGCTTGCATGCCCATAATCTTTGGACATGTATGGAAATGTATTATAAGCACAATATTTGAATATGAGTATGCACTGATCAATTATTGGGCCATTCTTGTAGACCTATCAATATTTCTGCATTGTTGTATACCGATCTATATTTTCATAGACTAGTTAGGTCTCTGTGTTATTTCTGTCTATAGAAATAGGTTCTTTTATAAGGATGTATTAAATTCTGTTCTTTGCGTGTCATTGATTCTCAAAGGAAAACAGATTTATTCAAGAAATGGATAATTTATCGTGTCAATATATAAAAGCGAATTATTCATTTCATGTCCTTATACATGAGCCAGCCAAACTGATACTCACTAATATGAAAGAAGCCCAGATCATCAATGATTTAATAGGCAAAGTTTTGCAAGGATTCTTAAGACGTTCGAAACAATTCAGCAAACAGGATCAGGATGGACTGTAGATGGATGTACGGTAGTTCAGCTGCATAATTTCCCATTAAATCATGTTCGTTACTTTAGTTACAGTTTGACGCAATCATATATTCCCCGGTGGGCTGTAGTAAATGTAAAACTTGCTGACAATTGAAGTTTTTAATGGGCACTCTTGTTTGCATTGTACTCTGAAAGCGATAAACCAGACCAAACCAACCTCGGAAATATAAATCATATCTGTGTGAATTTCAGTTTGGTAGCCTCAAGTTCCCCATGCCAATTACTGACACCAGTAAGTTTAAACAAATTAATCCTGGCATAGTTGGTAATGTATTTGTTTGGAATTATTTGTTATTGTTGCACAGTCCACTGTGGTTCAACCAAATTCTTTTGTATCAAAAATTTCCGAAGAATAATCCTGTCTCTTTGTAATCGAACTAACTACGTGGTTAGCTCCCCTGCAGCTAGA
The DNA here is from genome assembly GCA_016617855.1 of Megalonaias nervosa. Classification (NCBI taxonomy): domain Eukaryota; kingdom Metazoa; phylum Mollusca; class Bivalvia; order Unionida; family Unionidae; genus Megalonaias; species Megalonaias nervosa. The sequence continues at coordinate 1,955 of JAECUM010090932.1, forward strand.
TATTAGTTTATTTCCGGTTACAAAGTTTAACTGGTGCAGATTATAAAAATTCGCTTGACGTTTTCATTGATTGTTTGAGGTTGCGTCCTTTTAAGTATTCTGTTATTAGCGAAACAACTGTTGAACACCAAATGAAATTAATGAAAGAGAAAATCATAGCTTTCTTGCATAGTAGAAAACAAAAGATCACTGGAAATAAGCAGAAATTTGTCAAGAGGTCGTGTGATGAACATCAAAATGGACTTGGGATAACCGATAGTGCAATTCTTTCATCTGAGAATGTTGACGGAAAAACCCATGCCACTGAAGATATTCCATATTGTAATGAACTATCATTATGTTGGACGAGAGATCCATCTCAGTTACCAAATCTGTTGATCTCTGATATGGAAATTATTTGATTCATAGTAGTCTTAGTGAGGTGAATCATTAAAGATGGATTTATATTTACAATACGTACTTGGGTTAAACTTTCATAAAGTAGAAGATAAAGTGACGATAAATAGTATTTCAGAAAACAATGATTTGTGCTATATTATGTCAAAATGTTACCCATCTATGAAGCAAGGTACGATGGATACTGATGTGCAGACATACTCCATTTTCAGTGGTGAAACCCAGCTGTACATGTCCTGATGGACATGTAATTTAAAAGATATCTAAAAATACGTGTTTTTCCAAAGCTACTAGGTTACTGTTCCTCAGATCTATACTGTCCTGAAAAAGCTAATTATATTCCTTGTAAGTTTAACTAGGGGAGGGAATAAAAAAGGACAAACAATGGAATTAAAAATGAACAATAAATTTAATTGTACTAATTCACACTGTAAGAATTTTGCTATTCTTTAAATGATTAATTTAAACTATTCCATTATAATCATTCACAAGAATATTTAACTAAATGCATACAAATAAAACAATACATTTTGTTATACAACTACAAAAAAATATGCATATGATATCATAAGAAGACAAACACAATAATATAATAATATCATATATTTATCAAACAATATTAATACAAACAAGATGTCAATACAAACAAGATGTCATAAGAAGATGAATAGATCGTTACTGAAAATCTATATTTCAGGCGTGTTCCTTTTCTAATAGAAGGAAATGCTTCTGTTTGTGACAGTACAGACAATACAGCATACACATCAAACACTTTTGAGTGGAACAAACCTAGTAAAAGGAAGAAACATTCAAGGGCTGTAGAGGACATTAAATTTAAACGCATAAAATGTAATGAAACTGACACAAACAGTGAAGGTAAAACAGAGAGTTCCTTAATTCGACTTAATTCAAGGGGGTGAAATTTTGCCCAAATTACCAAATACTGTATTTAGCCTCCTATATAGTAAACTGTTTATATATTGGTTAATTCATTTGTTTTGATAATTGCTCATTATTACAATACTCTGACTTCCAGTCAAGAATGTAAGGAGCCCAACCCTAAGATACTAAGGGTGGTGAGAGATTTATCTAAGAGCCACAGACAAACAAATTTCATCTGCTAGTTTATTGATGTCAATTGGAATTACTCCTTGAAGTAGTATGAAATTATTAATTTGTTCCATTTTTCTTACAACATGTATTGGACTTGATGATATGCATATGGTCAATTCTACTTCACTTTTAGAAAACTGATCTTCAGTTTTAAATGGTGAATAAATGAGTTTGACACCAGAAGGTGTCTGACCGATGATACACTGTTTTGTAACAAAAATGTTCGTTAAGTTCAGAGATGAGTGATCAGGTAAGCCTGTCCAGAAATGTGTGGGACTGCCCCCTAAGATATACTCAACCACCTTCGAGTAGCCCCACGGAAGATCTTTGCTACACACGTTAACTTTTCAACAGCAGCTTAATCTTTCCTCTACGGCGCGGACTGTAGTAAAGCGATGCTAGCTCCATGTTTGTTATCTAAAAGTGTCTTACATCCAAATGTCCCACGAAGGCCAATCTTAACCTTCAAACTTCCTTTGCTATTCCATCTAGCATTTCTTTCTCCTGGTGTAGGTTTGATCTCATTTAAGCCATGAATTATCGATAGCATGCAGCATCGACGCAGTTTACAGGTGCTTCTCCGGGCATTGGTAAATCAAGACGTATATCTGTCCGTGTTCCAGGTCGCAATGATTGTATCTAAGAGAGCCAGATCTGTTTTTTACCAGGATATTTGCTCCATGGTGTTCCCAGTGGCTTCGCTGATTCAGCCGCGACAACACCTCAGATTTTGTAAACCGGCGTTTGCATTTCCCAGTGCTTTACAAAGTGAATTTTATTATCACAGATTTTAGTGGTCACAGCTGCATTGCACACAATATGTAGGCATGATTGTGTTATACAACATGGCATCACAAAAGAGACAATTCAGCGTCACTGACTTTTCTTGCAAGAAAAACCCTAACTAACCCAGCACGGCGACATGTTTCCAAAATCAGCTCGCCCGTTCATCATTGGCCCAGATGAATCAGGGAAAACCCGACTGTTGCTGAATATGATTTTAAGATGGTTACAATGGGAGCGGTTGTAAATAATTGCTCAGTCAGTGGACAATCATCTGTGTTATGATGTACTCAGAGATTTTACGGTAGCGTTTCAGTCTTCGCCGAGAATTTGATCTTCGAATGTTGATTTTTTTCCCACAATTGATGAAGCACCTACCATTGACGACCTTGATGAGAGTGAGAATAATATTTTCTTGTACGACCATATACCGCTTGAAAAACAAAAAACAAGACGGTCCTGCACAAAATCACAGGCGTGGTCTATTTTCACAAAATATACGCACAACAGCCTTAATTGTTTCGGGACAAATCCAACAAGTCAATGATATTTCGTGCATTGACTCGTATGGTCACGCGAATATTTGTTCGGCTTTTGCTGTTGATTATAATCATCTACAGGCAAAATGCTTCGAAAATAAATGTAGTCGAATTTTACTAATTCTGGGTCACTGAGAACGAAACTGATGATTAAAATTGTTGATTGGCTCTAGTTTTAAAGATATGATACTGGGTCAATATATACGACCCTTGACTTGCGAATGGGCAGAGGATAAGTGAGTTATAAAGGGGCAGGATCTCAATTTAAACCAGAAATTACTAAAAATACATCTGTAACTGGATCTATGAATAAATCTATGACTGGGTTTGGACAGTACTTGCTTTTTAGGCAAAACAATGAATGATGAAATCTAAAGCTGCTATTGCGTCATACATGACATGAATTGAATCATGTTATTCCTAGAAGTCATGGATAATGCAAATATAACTAAACTTACATCACTCTGCTGAACAAATTTCCCTATATCAGTTCTAGAAATCATAGAGTGTCTTGTTCTTTTATTTGTCGGTGTTTGATTTTGCAAAGGGACACATTGGATACACAAAGTACTGCTATTTTTTCTGCGAATGGGATAGTCGTGCGAGAGATTCCCACTATATCAAGAGAGATTGGCCACTCGGACAGTCATTGGAGGCTGGGAGGAAAATTGTTCAGCATCCACCCCTGGTTGAATCAAGGAAGATTTTGTTACCACCCAGGCACATCAGGCTGGGTCTCATGAAGAGCTTTGTCAAAGCCATGGACAAAACACAAGCAGCTTTAAAGCACTGCTGGATATTGACAAGAGATGCTCCATTTAATGAATACAAGAGACAAGCCAAGAAGCGCCGAGTAGATACTGAATAAGGAAGCAGCAGGCAAGGTGAACAGACCACTTTATACGAGACCTTATTTTACAAAAATAAGGGTTCCTACAGAGGCTGAAAAATAAGGTCAATAACGCTAAACCGAACCCCCTAACTTTTATTATTACCGTATAGTTTGAAAAACGAATAATAAATCGTTTGGATTAGCTCATTTTTGTTATTTTATTTTTGACTTTTTGTTTTTTATGTTATAATGCGTTTAGTTTACTCGCCGGGTCAATTAATTTTTGTCATTCACCTTGCCTGCTGCTGTAATTAACCAAAGATTTTATCTAGACCTATACGATATCTAGATCTTGGATCATGTAGATTTATTGTAATAAATCCAAACGGAACAGCTTGTGCTTGAGCAAAAAAGTTTTTAAACTTCATCATATCCATATCCCCTGAACACCAGGTATAATAAATATTCTGTAAAGTATAATTATCTACTCCATTAAACACAACCAAAATATTGCAGTTGTCTCTGATCACTTTAGGTATTTGTGTATATCTTTGTGTAACATAAATCACGTCCGTGTTTTTGTGTCTACCTCGAGAAAATATTCTAGCTGGATTTGTTTGTCTGTCCAACATAACGTCATCGTACACCACTAAATTATTAATAAATCCATCTAGGTCATCTACAGATGGAGCCTCATCAATATCGGTAATAAATTCAACAACATCATCACCATCTTCATTCAGCAATTTTGCATTTTCATTAAAATCTTTAAGTACTTTGTAACAGTGTTGATCATCTACAGATGGTGCTACTAAATACAATTTACTCCATTTTAACCATCGCATTATTAAATTTAATAATAGTTGTGTTTTACCCGATCCAGATGGACCTATTATAATCATCCTTATCGAATTTGGTAATGCTGGATGATGCTTCACTGGCTCCTGTTTTCGTGTCGCCGAAAAGTCAATTATATCCATATAATAAATAATATGAGTCTATATTGTGTTCGATGTAGAGCATCTACACCCACTGCTGAACTAACTACAATAACAACAAAAAATAAACGACGTGCTCTGACGGGCAAATGTGTAAAATGCGGTACGAAGAAATACAAATTTGTTAAAACAAAGACAGGTGGAGATATAGCCGCTTTATTAGGAAAATTACCAGGAACTCCGTGGGCTAAATACCCCGGTGAGAAACACTTACCAGGATATAATTATTGCGGTCCTGGAACTCGACTTGATATCCGACTTGATAATCAAGATCAACCAAGACCAGGAGAACATCCAGTAAATAAGATTGATCAAGCGTGTCATGTTCATGATGTTGCGTATAAAAGTAAAGATTTACAAAAAGGCATCTCGCAGATGTAAAATTGATTCATGCATTAAATTCTATACCAAATAAATCTGTCAGAGATAAATTAGCTAGTTTTCTAGTAAAATCTGCCATGAAAAGTAAAATAATGTTAGGGGCTGGTAATTAATTATATAAATATTATAATGGAATCCATTTATTATAGCCCAAGAGGATATTGGAGAGGTAGATCAGCTATTACTAAATTATCTGAAGCAGCAAAAGTCTCACGTTCTGTTGCTGCAGCTTGGTTAGCACGACAGGCAATATGGCAAATTTATCTACCACCACCTAAAAAAATTCAATATGCACATTTTGATGTCAGCGTCCCTAATGAGGTTCATCAAGCAGATATTTTATTTTTACCACACGATACCATTAAAATTGGTAAACGTCAGTCACGCACATACAAATACGCATTAACTGTCGTTGACGTTGCAAGTAGATATAAAGAAGCTGAACCATTATCAACAAAGACAGCGTTTGAAGTTTCATCTGCGTTTGAACGAATTTATCAGCGAGGACCTTTGCGATGGCCACAGTTATTACAGGTTGATCCGGGCAAAGAATTTCTTGGTACAGTATCATCGTTGATGAAGAAACGTAACGTTAAAATCAGACGAGGACACACTGAAATTCATCGAGATCAGGCAATTGTTGAACGATTTAATCGAACACTTGCTGAGCGGTTATTTGGATACCAATATGCAAAAGAAATATCTACTGACTTTAAATCCGGTGAGAGATCTCGTGAATGGGTTGCAAGGTTACCAAGTGTGATAACTGCACTAAATAATGAAATTACTCGTTCAACTTCCATGAAACCTTCTAATGCGATCACAAAAAAATATATACCCCGTAGCAATGACAGACAACAACCTCAACCAGTATTAGGTAATGTAACTGTAAGATATTTATACGAACCTGGCGAACTTGAAGGTGGTAAAAAAAGAGCAACCGATCCTATCTGGAGCGTGACTACACATACAATTTCTAGTGTAGTTAGATCTACTGGTAGACCTCCAATCTATAGATTAGATTTTACCGCCCCTCAACGTGGATTTGTACGTGAACAATTACAGGTAATTCCTAAAGACACACAATTACCACCACATACAATTACATAACCAGAACCTCTACGTCGATTACATTCAAGACAGGTCAGCATCACATTATTACGTGTATGACCAAGATCACTATTAATTCTGTCTACGGTAAATTGTCTTGGATTATTATTCGAATATTGCCATAACATATTACAGTTACAGCTTGCACAATTATTATTCTGTTGTGCTTTTAGTTTTATAATAAATTCAACATCAATATCAAAGTCACGCTTATTTTTTTATCACACTGCTTATAACCAGATAATTTTTTTCTTATTACGTCATTATTAACAGTCTGATCATTATTTTCTGTAAAATTCATAATAACTCTATGTAGTTGAGATATTCTTCTGACTCTAGAAACTGCGAGATAGACTAAATTCGACCATTCAATCCGATCATCTATAATCCAAATATTTGTAACAGAAATAGTTAACCCCTGTGACGAGTGAATAGTTATAGCATATCCTAACGTCCACGGTGATTTATTCATATTCAGCGTATTCTCAACGACATTAATATCGACTAAAATAATATCATTCAAGACAAGATTCTGTATTCCACCACCAGGAATTTCAACATCAATATTCTGTCGTCGAGTATCTGCTGGGCGATAACATAATGGTACTGGTAGATCTGAAAACTTTTCTTTATGTAACATAAATAATTTATCCTGTAGTTCATCACGAACTATCTTTCTACTTGCAACTATTAAATCAGCGGGATTCCAGAAATTTAGAAAATCACTCATAGAAGTCTCTGGAATTACTCCTCGCATTATTTCACATTGTACTCTGTCTGGCTGAAGTCTGATTAACCTTTTAAATTCCTTCAGCGGTTCATCAATAGCTCTATAGTCATCATTTATTTCCTCGTAATAATCTACGTTATTCTTCAGCCATTCATGTGGAGACTGTCCAATAAAAGGTGGTGGTTGACCATGATCACCGCACATTATTATAGCAGTATTCTTCGTCAATAGCCATTCAAGAAATGTTTTTAATATTTCTAACGACACCGTGCATATCTCGTCCCATATAATATATTTAGGTATATATTTCTCACCCATTCGCTCAGGAGTCCATGTGTCTCCACACCATCTAAAGAAACTATGATAAGTACACGATTTTACTCCTCGCTCTTTTATCTCTCTGGCGAGTTTATGTGTCGGTGTCAAAACAATTATATCTGAATTATTATTCATGAATAATTTAATCACACGAGTTGTTTTACCTGACCCTCCACACCCATTAAGATAAACGGTTTTACGTCTAGATACAGGATCGTACACAGATGGTGCTGATGATTTTGATATTTGATCATTATTTTTGTAATATATTTCCGTAATTTCAACGTCGGCGGATTCAGAATAACTAAGTATATTTTCTTGTTTTATTCTCCATGATCCCCATTCACCATTACCAAGTAGCGGTTTTAATAAATCCGTATATTGTTTATTTATATAAAACGAATCCGTGGCGACTCTGACAGCATCACGAGAAAATCTATTTATCATAGACATTAGATTTATAGAAACATATGCCAACATAGATGATCTTAAATGAGTAAATTGTGGTGAGTCACCATCAAGATAACTCACAATTGTACCTAGTTTGATTCCGTCTGACAAATAAGCATTACTCCGATTTATAAATGTATTTTTTTCTGTTGTATCAGCAATTATAAAATCGAGTTCAGCATCGTCCATAATTAATCTTGTACAGTGTCTTTTATGATCATATGCTCCTCCTTGAGTAAATTTACCAATTATCTTTCTACCAAGATCTTTTGCAAGTTTTTCATCATGTTCGTCTCTGCATTTACGTATATTATTAGTGATTTTAATAATGTCATCTTCATTAAGATCAGGAAATTCTTTCCTGGCATTATTAATATTAAATCTATTTGGTTCTGGTAACCAAACTTTTTTCTGTGGACTATACGATATAATCGGCTCGCTCACCTGTAAAGATATTAAAATTCCAACATCAAACATATATCGCAATAGTACTATTGGAACCCAACATTTTTCTGAAAAATGTCTTCCAAACCAAGCATAAGTAATCGGATGGAGATTTTCTGCAAACTCGAATGATTCTACATGAGCAAATCCGGTTAGATCAAAATCTGGTAAATGTCCGTTTATCGCAACCCTGGTCATCTCGTGTGATGGATGTCCGAATCTCTTAAAGTATTCAGAACATTCTCCGTATCCAAGAAAACTTCCAGGATAACACGCTACCATATCGACGGATATAACGTCATTACACTTATATTTAGTATTCCATAATCCTCCGTGTCCATATTCTACGCAACTTTTATGAATATCTTCAAGAAATTCCGATCGTGTTGGTTTCCATAAATTTTTCTCCTGAGCGAAATGAGCTGCTACAGATGGAACTGTAAAACAATTATTTAATAATTGTCTAACTTTGACATCGTCTGAAGTATATTTCAGCGCAAGATTTTCCATTTCTACATTAAGAGATTCTATACGGTAAATATCACCATTAGGTCGTACAAATTGATCGTAATGATCATATTCTGAACTTTGAAATAACCAAACAGACACAGGGTCACTTTTACTGATATTTTTGATAAAATCAGATATATGTCCATCATAAAATTTAACCGCTCTGTCTAGTGGAAATATTGTTACTGCTGAGGTCCATGCGTGTGAATTATGATCAACGATTGTTATAGGAGCTCCTCTTGATTCATATTTTGGTTTGTACAAAATCTCTCCGGTTAACGTCTTTACTGTTATTGGGAATTTCAATTTCTTTTCTAGTTCAGCGACATCTTTGATAGATGCTCCGGTATCTTTAACTGATTCTGCCCACATATTTATTTTTTTACGTCGTAAATCTGTTAAACCATTACCACGTATCGCGTTTGTAAAATGTTCTGTAACTCGTTCAGCTACACAGTTTATTCTTGACTCTGACAACTTCATAGGCTTTAGATCCCCGACGTCAGGTTTATTATTCAGCGGATATATTGCATATACAACTGCAGTAACTGGATATGCACGTTCATAATATATCTTATCAATACCAGTCAATATTCCGGGTTTAGATTTATTATTTAAGAGAACAATATTATTTCCTGACTGCACACGGACTGGATCGCGCTTATCACGAATAATCCAAATATCTTCTTCTGTATTTACAATAAATTTTATTAAAATAAAATATTTTTGATCATCAAGGTGATTAATAATTACTTTTCCTCGTTTGTCATTGATCATATTAGTAACATTTCCGACTCTGAATGTTGACCATACATAAGCAGCGCCATCATTACGAAATTCATTTTTTGCTTCACGAATACGATCGGTTACATCCTCATTTGTTAAAGCTAGATCTTGCATCAAAGTACTAAATTTATATTCTGATAGTCTGTCAAAATCAAATCTAGCATGGGAAGGTTCAATTGCCGATAATTCGTTCATATAATTAAGACAAGTATTTAAATTAAAATTTAGTATATATATATAATGATTGAAACAAAGAACAAATGTGCTTGGCTCAAAATTGGATATACTTCTCTTTGTAATAAACCGTGCGTGAACAAATATTGCGGAAATCATGCACAAAGTTTCAAAAATGGAAGTACAGGACCAATACCGTGTGTGCAATGTGGTGTTGGAGTCAGAGGAAAAACCCCATTGTGTATAAAATGTGGCGGAAAAAATATAGAGAACTAAAACGATATTATGATAAAAAAAAATAATATTTTGACATTATCAGGTAAATCTCCTATAAAAACCGTAGAAGATTATCTGGTTAGATTTCAGAATAATGATTTAGACAAATAATATTATATATAAATGGAGCAAAACGAATTTGTGGCGCATCCCATAATAAAAAATTATGAAGCATCCCGAGATGGTGTGATCAGACACTGCAAATTGAAAAACCCAGTCGGTAATATTAATAATACTGGTTATTTTATATTTCGTGCTGGGAAAAACCATTATTTATCAAGTAGATTCATATTCGAATGTTTTCGTGGAGTAGTTAAAAATGGACTTATAGTTGATCATATTGATGGAAATCCCCATAATAATCGGTTAGATAACCTGCAAGCTATTACACAGAGTCAGAATTCTGCACGTGGAAATACTGGAAAATATCCCAAGATCCCGAGGTCGGTTATATCCATAAATGTAGAAACAGGACAAGAAATAATTTTCCCATCAATTAGTGCGGCTGCAAAACATTTTAGCATACATCCACAATCAGTAAAACGCGTTGCAGATAATATACAAAAATCCACATATTCATTCAAATATGATCAGCGGGTAATATTTGAATATATCTAATTCTGTCTTCCTAACAAATAAATTGTATATAGTTTGACTCTATATTTTACCATGGGTACCTTCACCGTCGCTACTCTCAGTGTCACTTTCACTTTTGACAGAATCAAATAACATAATTTTTCTCAACTGCATTACACGATTATCCACAATCTTCTTTTTCTCGTATTCACGAGATAGTTCGGATCTAATATTTTCGATCGAACGTGCAAGAGGCGCAAATAGCTTTACCTGTTTGTCATTTACCACCGCCAAGGATTCTAACATAGACTGATAAATTGATTTTACGAATTTATAATTGGATGGTAATGTGTATTTATTGTCAATTTTTCTTTGTTTTAATATTTCATAATCACATAATATTTTTTCAGGATCGAGATTATCAGAGAGATTTATTCCCGTATGTTTTAATTTTTTAATAGCAGAAATAATATCATTAATGTTTTCTTGGTTCATTATATAATAATTATTTCTTTAAAATAAAAAATAATATCAGTATCTGAATAATTATTTTAAAAAATGTAGTCCCCATAACCCCATGTGAACCTCTAAGTTGCCATATGACATCTTAGCAGGATCAGAAGGTCAGGGGACTGTTTTTTGAGGATGATTATGAATATATACAGATGGTGATGATTATATACAGATGATTATATACAAATGGTGATGATTATATACAGATGATTATATACAAATGGTGATGATTATATACAGATGATTATATACAAATGGTGATGATTATATACAGATGATTATATACAGATGGTGATGATTATATACAGATGATTATGATTGTATGAACATGAATATATACAAATGGTGATGACGGGGGAATCTTGTCTACGTCCAACAGATTTTGTACACTCTCCCCCCATACAAAACCCCGGAGTGTAAAAGGTACACCCCTCAAGGGTGTATGATAGGAGAGTGTATTTTGTCTGTTGTGGATATCGAGGAAATTCTCCGGGTTCCCCCAATTAAATAGCATCAGTCGCCAAATGCAAGATAATATCTTTAGCATTTTTGGAGACTCGAACACACGAGAGTCTGCACAACTTCGATCTACGTCCAACCGTCTTACCACTTCGGCCATCGCTCTCTTATCAATAATATAGTTAAATTTAAGTATATATAAAATATTTGTGCTGTCTCACAGAACTTGTATTACTAATAGAATGTAGAACTGTACTTCAGTTTTTCAAAATTCATAAAATAATTTGCACGTATAAGTTATAGTTCGTTAATGTAACAGACGGACTAATACGCTATACACGTATATACAACTGGGTTTGTACAGGTAACGACGTAGTAGTAAGGGAAATAATCGCTCAATTTACTCCGCAGAGAGAGATAGCCGAGTTATCTCGCTTTATTATATATACAATTGCTTTAATCATAGAAATTGATTATTATTCATGTATTTACTCATCAGATTATTTTTTTGTTCCCCTGATTATTTAATCGGACGTTCTACGAGCGTATATACAAATTAATATTAAGAGATTCTTGTCTTAGATCCAAAATGTTTCCTGCCTGGTCAGTGAGTTTGAAATTTATTCTTGTCAGAAATGGATTATGAACTCGCAGGTACACGGGGTTAATTGGTTCAGATAAAATTAACCACCCTGGTGGATCTTTAGGGCTAAATGAATATAGTATATACCCTTGTTGGGCCTGGTTAGATTTTGAAAGATCTACTTGATAACTGTCATCAATTACGTCACATACCAGATTGACTGCAATTGTTGTTGTTATATTTACAATGCCTGGCGATATATGACGTCCGGCACCAAAGGGATTGTTATTATGTTTTAGTATAACCGGTGGTGGGGCTATTTTTTTCCATGATTCATATATTCTTTTAAAGTGTTCTTCAATAAGATCATTTAATGATTTCTTCATTTCAGCGTTATTTAAATCTGGTATAACAAATGTTTGTAAATCTTTTTCTGTTATTTTATAATGATCAAGAAATACTTGTTTAGATTCTGGATTTGTGTAACGATTTCCATCGAGTTTAGTCGCGGTGTTTATAATACTTCGATTGACGATGTATAAATCGAACAAGATACCATTTAAATGTTTTATTGACTCGATTATTTGCTGCTTTACACTTTCATTATAATGTTGTGATAATGAAATAAGTAAATTTCTTAAATCATTAAACGTTTTATCGTATTCAGGTTTAAGAGTATCTAAAAAATGTTTAATAAATCTTACATCAACAGTATAGTAACTAATCTTCGTCCTGGTGTCTGTGTTAACAATAAATAATGCTTTATTCAACTTGGGGATTCTTTTACCGTCAAAATCGGTAAAGTAATATCTATCTTCGTTTGGAAATCCAAATCTTGTATTATTACTCCATGGTTGTTTTCCTCGATATTTTGGATCTTTAATGAATTTTTCTTCACTCATTTTAAATTCTTCTATTTTTGGTTCTGAAACTCCATTATAAACCGGTGGAACATCAGGCCATCCTAACACTGATCTGATCGAACTTTGATAAATATCTACGGAGTAATCAGGGGAATTTATTTCAATAACGGCAGATAGTGTTGGTTCGTAGACAGTAATTGCTATTTTGGATTCGTTTCCTGTAATAGATTTAATTCTGCGTTGGAACTCATCATTAATCTGTTCTATTTGATAACTGCCCGTTGGAATACTAACTACTTGCCAATCAGGAGTTCCATCTGGTTTATTTTTATTAGCGAATACTAATGAATTATTTGGCTGTAGTCCACCAAATGATTTTGATCTAATATTGGGCCAGCTATAATAAACTCGCAATTGCGCTAATGCTATTTCTTTTGCAGGAATTGATGTTGGAAAATTGACACTAAACTCAGGATTGGTCGAACTTAACGATATCATAGTAGTTTTTGACGGAGTTGTATTAGTAACGATCTGCTGAAGTAACTCCCTGTCTGTCATTATTATTATTGTTGTTATTTAATTCGTTAAAATCATTAGCGATCACCTTAAAAGCGTCATCATAGGTTTTCATCATCATAGCAAATTCAGTATCGGATATTTCACCATCACTAACACACGAAGAAATATACAAAGATAATTTAGAACATGCATCTGCAACTGTATGTAATTTAATCATATAATCGTGTAATTTAGCATTTGTACAGGTATCTATCGTTTTGGTTATAATACCGAGAACTCCAGCAATAGTCGTTGATGCTGAAACAATAATGGTTATAACAGTAGGTGCTGTCATCGTCAACATTGATAATAATAATCCTGTTCCAGTAATAACAGCAGAAACCGAGTAAACAACTACATCGATGACAATTATACGTCTTTTGTATTTTTTTATTTTGGTGTTATAATAGTCGATAAAATTATTTAGTTTAGTCAGACGCTCACATACCTGATTGCATCTGTAACGTTGAACGTCGATGCGAGACTGAGGTTGATCCATTATACTAACAACGTCATTTAATTAAGTTTCAGCTACGAATTCTAGGCACCACCAGTAACGTCTCGGAGGTATTTCTGTTGATATCAGCGTAAAGATTTCTTTGATGTTCTTGGTTAGCATCACCAATAGAGGATTACGATATTCATTCGGTGATAATGAAGTTGCCGCATTAATTTCCGAATCGTATATAGATAACCTGTATAACCCAGTTACTTCTGCGGTATGTTCGAGTGTGTTATTTTGTGGTGTCCATGTTGATGATCCTGATGCTACTGTATATACGATATTTTTAATTTGTCCGTGTGGAATTTTAATTAGATTAGTTTTTTGAACAATACTAGGTATTCCACTGACAATATCATTGAGTTTCGTGTTAATGTCAGCTAGTTTTATTTCAACGGTTGGTTGTTCACCAAAAAATTCTTTAATGGGTTTGTTTACATTTCTACGAAAATTTAAGAACGTTTCTACATGTTTGGAAAAAGTAGCACTAAGTGTAGTCATTTCATCACCGATTGTTTTTAACGAAGTTGAAATAGGAATGTTGCTATCGTCTACATATTTCTTCGTTGTAGCATCAAAATCATATTCCGGTGTCCTAAGATTATTAATGCCATTATTATTCATGTTGAGAAATGCACGCATTATACCACCGTTGGCCAATACGTACTTAGATTCTTGATCGTCGACATATTTCCTTGTTGCGGCGTCTGTATCTGCGGTTGGGTTTCCAAGGTCTATAATTTTATTTTGATTCATAATAATTGAACCTGTAAATGAATCACCAGCTTTCTTAATATAATCACTGACTGACGTACCGGAATCTTGTATTTTACCCTGATCAGTAAAAGTAACTATATTATTAACAACCGCATTAGGAACTCGTATAAGTACATCTGGCAGTTGTATATTACTAGTTTTTAATCGTCCTTCTTTATCCTGAAAAACAACTACTTCGTATTGATCCACACTGGTTATATTTAATAAATCATCAATCTCATTTCTGAGCTGATCGAGAGTTGCGTATTTAGATAAATCAACTTGCTGATGACCTTTACCACGAGAAGATCTTCCATAAATATCTACCATTATATTTATTAATGTCTGTTTAAATGTGACGTCGTAGTATATTCATGTACAACTTTGTGGGGTGGTTTTGTTGATTTTGATATAGCATCAAGTACGTTAAGTACTTCTCGACCACATATTGGTGGATCGGTTAATGTTTGTGTAGGTAATGTTGAATACCATATTGGAATACTTTGATAGCAACTAATATACTTTAAGAATTCTTTTGGTGCAGCTAGTCCATATGAATCAAAATAAATAATTCCACGTGGATCAATTGCATAAGCGACCCAATGCGTGCCTGGACCAGAATTTTCATCGAGATTAATAATACCGGTTTCAATATTATTTGGTTGTTTTGGTAATTGATCACGCATGAAAACACCTCTGAAGTTTTTTATTTTTAATTTTTAGCAGCATCTAGTAAATCAAAATTGGACATAGGAGATATTAGTAAACTGTCCCTGGTAATCTTAGGCCTTTTCCGTACCATGAATGTGGAGTCCCTGGCAATCTTAGACCCCTTCCCTTTTTTTTGATTCCCTTTCCTGTTGCTTTCTTTAATGCCATTCCAGCAGCGGTTCCAACGGCACCTAATGCAGCTGCTTTTGCAACAGCTGGGGCTGCAGCGGCAATTAATGCTGGTATAGCAGCAAGAAGTGGAAATATACCACCCGTCTTAATAATATCTTTAATGGCACCCGCAGAAAGATTAAGTTTTATACCTTTATTTGATTTTTTGGCTTCATTGAAATGCTCAAGCTGACGTTCTGTAAGAGATAATTTATTTGAACCGCTCATCTGATCTTTCTTTAGCGATATTTTTAATCCACAGTTATTTTTTAATGCTGATTGTATCCTTTTAATCTGACCAGGAGTCAGACTAACATTAACGTGATTATACGACATTATAATATTCATAAACGATCTAATTACATGTTTTCTACTGGCGCATCAACGACTCTCATTCGTCCACCAGCACCTTCAAGTAACATCGATTTATAGCTGAGTATGACAGCAATTGCTCTGTAATTGTCAATACCTTCTACTACTGGTGGTCCTGCTGCTCCTACTGGCTTCAGCACGCGAGCTCGAAAGTGTATATCAACTACTGACTGTCTGTA
>JAECUM010090933.1:0-10789 GCA_016617855.1 Megalonaias nervosa
TTGGTGGAGCCAGTCCATATGAATCAAAATAAATAATTCCACGTGGATCAATTGCATAAGCGACCCAATGCGTGCCTGGGCCAGAGTTTTCATCGAGATTAATAATACCGGTTTCAATGTTATTTGGTTGTTTCGGTAATTGATCACGCATGAAAACTCCTCTAAAATTTTTTATTTTTAATTTTGTAGCAGCATCTAATAAATCAAAATTGGACATAGGAGATATCAGTAAACTGTCCCTGGTAATCTTAGGCCTTTTCCATACCATGAATGTGGAGTCCCTGGTAATCTTAGACCCCTTCCCTTTTTTTTGATTCCCTTTCCTGTTGCTTTCTTTAATGCCATTCCAGCAGCGGTTCCAACAGCGCCTAATGCAGATGCTTTTGCAACAGCTGGGGCTGCAGCAGCTATTAATGCTGGTATAGCAGCAAGAAGTGGAAATATACCACCCGTCTTAATAATATCTTTAATGGCACCCGCAGAAAGATTAAGTTTTATACCTTTATTTGATTTTTGGCTTCATTGAAATGCCCGAGCTGACGATCTGTAAGAGATAATTTATTTGAACCGCTCATCTGATCTTTCTTTAGCGATATTTTTAATCCACAGTTATTTTTTGATGCTGATTGTATCCTTTTAATCTGACCAGGAGTCAGACTAACATTAACGTGATTATACGACATTATAATATTCATAAACGATCTAATTACATGTTTTCTACTGGCGCATCAACGACTCTCATTCGTCCACCAGCACCTTCAAGTAACATCGATTTATAGCTGAGTATGACAGCAATTGCTCTGTAATTGTCAATACCTTCTACTACTGGTGGTCCTGCTGCTCCTACTGGCTTCAGCACGCGAGCTCGAAAGTGTATATCAACTACTGACTGTCTGTATAAATCCAAATGTTCGAGCGAAAAGTAATAAATCGGATATAAGGTTGTAAAATCCAATTGTGATATTTGTAAACCAGTATCAATATTTTGATCACGACCCATGAACGTCATTAGACGATGATATACACGTGCTACATGATTTTGATCAAAATTCAATAAAATATCTTCAGATGGTTCTTGATGCCCATTTATCCTTAACGAAACCTCGGAAACACCAAGATTATCAAATATCATAATACTACGTAGTTGATTATCCACCCGTGCATTATTCTGTAATGCAATAAAAATATGCCGTGGTGCAGACACACCTTGTTGTGATGCTATCTGCCACGTAAATAAACCATCAATATTACTCTGGATAGCATCTGTGGTCATTGTCAACCATGATAATGCTGATTTACCACCTTGATTCATAAAAGCAAGTAACCGATCTTCTTCAGATATTGATGGAGTCATCACCGGCATCCATAATGAAAGTTTTGTCAGAATTATTCTACCAGCATCACCAGCGGATCGCCATAATGCATCGTTGTCGGTTGCTTTTCGTACAAGTACAACTGTATGCTTAGCTCCGAAAATGACTTTTCTGACATTTCTACAAAATCCAAATATATGTGACAGTGGAATGGCACATGAAAATGCTCTTCTTCCACCACGCAACATTGCTCGACGTGATCTAAATCCCAAGTTAAAATCTGGATCTACATTAATAATCATACTTTGTACATCAGCGTTGGCGTTTCTGGCATGGTTTTGTGGGCGCCCTATTTCATATTGTTTATACTCTGGAGAATCAGTTGTATCCTTTGCAAACATCATTGACGGGCCAGCCGATCTTGAATAATCGTCGCTGTATCTTGCAAGGCCTAATATCGTTGTAGCAACATCAACGTCCTTCTGAATTGATTCAATATTTTTACCATCAATCATATACGTAGCACTATCAAATAATGCCATAATACCATTATTAACAAAACCGACACTAACATCGTCTCCATATGCTACTGGTGCTGCAGGAGCAGCGTTATTTAAAATTTCACCTTCAACCTCAATAAAAGCCTCAGCGGGTAGGAAATACCTACTTGTATCCTGAACTTGTAGTTCAATTCGTCCACGCTGATCTGGAATTCGAGCATCATAAGAATAATATTGATAATCACGCACAGACTCCTCTTTAAGTACTGGTGCGTCCATGTCAAATGCGGGATCAGATATACACTTGAACATCTTTATTATAATTATTATCGTCTAAAACGAAGACCACTTCGGGAAGTGAGACCACTTCCTGCTATCAGACTAGCGGTTATATTTTTTTCTTTTTCTGACATTGGTACATCAGCCAACTCTGATAGCTTTTGATTAGCAACTTGATTTATTATTTTACTGACATTTGCAGGCATTACTTCAGTACTAGGTAATTTTACAGGTTGAGGTTTTCGTCGTATTAATCGTGCTAGTCTATCTTTAATCGCTGAAAATGCTTTACCAGCGAGATTACCCATAGCACCAATACCTTTTTCACGAACAACATCAATAGCTTTCATTCCCAGTTGCTTTGCGATCGGTATTGCTTTTGGGGCTATCCTTCTAAATAGACCCTGAACAACATCACCTAGTCCATCTCCGTAGGTTGTCTTGTATACTGGTAATCTTGAATTTATTACCCTGACCATAGTTGGTCCACGGTGAGTACTATATACGATCATTTTATTATAGTAATTGTATTTAATTACGTACTTAGTCACTGTAGTAGTCATCGGCAATTTCATTAATAAGATACTGATAAACATCAACGTCCATGATACCGCCAGTAAATAATCGTCTACAGATATCAGCTACTTCATTAATTATTTCTGGAGAATTATTACCAGCTCGTTTTCCTCCGATGAGGATTTCTAGTCGATCAACGTCAGAGATAACGTTATTTGGACATAGAGTAAAATCACCTCCGGTAGAGAGACCACTTCCAGTAGAAAGTTTTTCTAAACCTGAATTCAGTTTTCCTTCAAATCCTGATAATTCTGTTATTTTTTCTTGTATATATTCTTTATAATACCCTGGTGTTGTTCTTGATAATTGTTTCATCAGATAATTTTTATGTTCTCTTACTTCCGTTAGATGTATCATTAATTCTTCCTTATCAGATTTATCAAGTAATTTTTCAAGGAATTTTAGTTTTTCTGCTTTTTCTTCCTTTGTCCTCTTTTTATAATGTTCAAATCCCTCCGGTTGAGAACCAATTTCCATTTGTGGTATTCTTATTATGTCTGGTTTAGTTAATATTGATCGTGATAATGGTGGTGATGATAGTGATGGTTGTGGTGGTGGTGATTTTTGTTCTTCCAGAATTTTCTGTGAGGCTGGCGACCAATATTTTGATTCTTTTCCTTCTTGTATTCTTTTTGCTGCTCCCCTTGTCATTGGTGGTGATGATCTTAATGGTGGTGGTAATGATAATGATGGTTGTGATTCCGATGTTGTTTCAGTAGCAGCTTGTTTTGCTGCTTCTTTTTCTCGTTCTTTCCGTTCTTTTGCTTCTTCTTTTTCTCGTTCTTTCTGTTCTCTTGCTTCTTCTTTTTCTCGTTCTTTCTGTTCTCTTGCTTCTTCTTTTTCTCGTTCTTTCCTTTCTTTTGCTTCTTCTCTTTCTCGTTCTTTCCGTTCTTTTGCTTCTTCTTTTTCTCGTTCTTTCCGTTCTTTTGCTTCTTCTTTTTCTCGTTCTTTCCGTTCTTTTGCTTCTTCTCTTTCTCGTTCTTTCCGTTCTCTTGCTTCTTCTCTTTCTTGTCTTGCTTCTTTCTTTGTTAAATTAACGAAATAATTAAAATTCCTATTATACTCTCTGTATATTTCATCATCTAATTTAATCTGCTCAACGTCAGCACGTATGCGGTATATTACTCTTTGCCATTGTTCACGGGATTTAATGATATTTTGATGATCAGGCTTTAAGAATTTATCCCTACGACCAAAACTCGTAGCAGCAAAATTAGCTAAAATGTTAAAGTTTTTAATGCTATTAATTGTATTAGTGAAGTCTTCACTAAATTTATCAAGTAGCTCAGCATTGCTCATTGAGAGAATTTTTTGTTTTTGCGCCGTTGATATTGGTTGAGCAGCAGCTATGTCAGCTGGAAGCTCACGTAAAAGTTTTTTTGTCTGTTTTGTTCTTTCTGCTATTTTTTCGGTTACTTCAGCGGTTTTCTCTAAAACAGGAAGAAGAGGTTTAGTTGTTTCAGTAATAGGTTTAAATAATTGTTTTGTATCCTCTTCAAATTCAACATGAGATTCTTGTCGTTGTTGTAATTGTTGCTTGACAGCATCACGAACAGGTAAATATTTTCTAATTGCTTCTAGTCGCTCTCTTGCTAATCTAGCTGAATGTGGTTCTCCGATGACAACCATATTAATAATATTTATACCGACTATTTAATTTACAGCAGCAGACAGGGTGAACGACAAAAATTGAGTGACCCGCCGAGTAAACTAAACGCATTATAACATAAAAAACAAAAAAGTCAAAAATAAAATAATAAAAATGAGCTAACCCAAACGATTTATTATTCGTTTTTGAAACTATACGGTAATAATAAAAGTTAGGAGGTTCGGTTTAGCGTTATTGACCTTATTTTTCAGCCTCTGTAGGAACCTTTATTTTTGTAAAATAAGGTCTCGTACAAAGTGGTCTGTTCACCCTGCCTGCTGCTGGTGGTTATATTGCTAGCTGGACTGGCACCATTTTCATTTATGAACAACTAGACACCATAAGAAGGCTTTCTATGAAAACCCAAGGCTGATAATGAGAGCAGTGATAAAATTTTCAACAAGGCCACTGTGGTAGTCATTGTTGCATTTCTAAGCATCACCATTTTGGACCAATTAGGCATCATAAGAAGTTGCTTAGTAAAATCTACAAGTTGATATGACCATCCATTCAGAAAGAGGAGCAATAACAATATTTTCAAGATGACCATTGTGGCAGTCATACTGCATGTGCAAGCAACTCCATTTTCATTTAGAACCAAGAAGTCTTCTGGTTACATTTTGGTCAGAAGGAGTAGTGATAAAAAGATTTCAAGATGGTAGCCATATTGGACATCAAACTGGCACCACTTTCATTTTGGAACAACCAGACATCAGAAGTCTTTCAGTGAAATCTCATGCAGACATGACCATTTCAGGAGGAGTAGCAATAACAAGATTTTCAAGATGGCCACTGTGACTGCAATATGGACATCAGATCAGCAACATCATTTAGGACCAACTTGATATTATATGAAGCCTTCCAGTCAAAACCTTATGTCAATATGACTTTCCATTCTTCTGAAGTAGTGACAATATTTTCAAGATGGCTGCTGTGGCAGCTATACAGGGTGACATACTGGCACCATTTTCATTTAGAACATCATAATAAGTGTTTAAGTGAAAACCCCATATTGATATGACCATCCATTCAGGAGGAGTAGGAATAACAAGATGGCCACGCTGATGGCCATACTGGATATCCAAGCAAGGACCATTTTGATTTAGACCAACCAGACCCTGGGATGAATATGTGAATAAAGTTTCATGGCAATAATCCAAGTAATTTCGGATGAGTAGTGATAACAAACTTGCAGTAAAGGAGAAACTGACAACAGACAACAAATCATCCCATAAGCTCTTCTGGTCTGTGACACGGACCAGAAGAACTAAAAAAAATTATCAGCAGTTGGAAGTTTTCATTTCTCTACAGCAGCCACAGTACACATTAATTAACAAGCAGAAAATAAATTATGACTACAAAATGTTGGCCCTTTTTGTATTCAGTTTTTCTGCTACTTTTCTCGTCACATTTGTTTGAAAACTTATGATTTTGATCAAAATGTTCTATCTTTACATTTTCAGAACTTTGTGTTTTGCTGATGTGCCATTAAACCATAAAAAGAGAACACTCTTTTCCAAGTTATCAAAAGAGTAAAAGTACAATAATGAATTGAGGTCCAAGTGGGGTCTGGTACAACTCACCAGGCTTTAACAACTTGACACTTGACCATTTCACTTAGCAGGCTTATGTAGTAAGAACAGGTGATATGTAAACAATATCCCAAACTTTATATTATGTTTGTTTTATCTACTTAACTATTATCATGATAAAAATTCTTTCTAACGATTTGGAGATAATTAACAGTTTCTGCTTGTAATCAAATTCATCCACAATGTTGATGATAATAAATGCTAAGGATAAAACTATAAGACTACAATCGTGGTATAAATCCCAGTCACTTGGATGCACGATAATATGCATCAATCTCGCCCATTACTGAAACACTTCTGAAATGATTAAAGCATATGTTCCAAGTCTGATGAAAATCTGAAATAAAACAAAAAAAGCTTCCAAAGTGGAAACAAGTTCATCAAGCAGATACAAGACTGCATCATTAACATGCATGGATTTCGCCCATTATCAAACTCATCCAAGATCTTGAAGATACAAGACAATATTTCAAAATCGATCAAAATCGGATCAGAAATATGGCTCCCAGAGTGGAAACAAACATGATACAAGATCAACTCAATTATATATGAATAGATAAAAATTTTCATTACTGAATCCATCTAAAATCTTAAAGACATAAGCTTTAATTTTGAATCTGATCAAACTTGAATGAGAAATGTATCCTTTTGATGGGTAACAAGCTCAGCCAATCAAATGCAAGATCACATCATTAATATGCCTCAGTGCTGCACCTTGAGCAAGCATTTCCCACAATTTGTTGTCTCATGTCTCCCAAGTCTTGATACTGTGCAGACCCCTGGGTGCACTTGCGTCAGAAGAAAATCGAAAATTATGCCAATAAGTTTTCTTTAGTGGATGTCCATCCATATCTATGTTGGCACTAGCAATGGCCAAAGTTGCTAAAGGTGATAATAAATGTAAGATGGGAATGAATACCCATTTAAAAACAATGTATATAGCAATGAAAACACTGAAAGTTTGTGGCAGTTGACTAAGTTGTAATATAAAGTCTTTGTCAGCTGCTTGTTTGAGGTTAAAGTCACAGCAAGGAAGATTTTATTTTCAGGCTGAATTATTGACAAAAGAGACTAAATTTAAGCAAGTACACAATGTGTAATTTCATTATAGACTTATTAATTTGAAAAGAAAAGCATTTTAGGAAAACACATATTTATTATAATAAATGCTGGCAGTAATGAGTGAACACTAATGTTAAATGACAGCAAGATCTGGAATGGAAAATTTCATGGTGCAGCTAATTTCAGGTTCACCAGATATTCAAAAATGTTTATGTTTTTGTGAATTACTTGAACACACAATAAAATGTTTATTGCAATAATATAAGTGTCCCCAAAAAATCTGACCATACAGTGCAGGCAAAAACATTGAAGTAGTGAAACTGTTAAAGTAAATATGATTACTGCATTTTGTTAGCATTACTATTGCATCATGCACTGCAATTTTCCTTTGTCCCTTTAAAATGTTGTGTCTACCCTAAATATAGAGGGTGAGGGACAGTGTCCTCTGCCCTTCAGCTCCTAGGTGCAACACAGTATTCATGGATGTCGGTCATTACTAAACTCAACCTATATCTACATGAGATAAGCATATATTCCAAGTTTGATCAAAATCATCAAAAATATGGACTCCAGAGTGACATCTAACTCAGCCGATATATGTGACTCATTAAATCCATGCAAGATCCGGATGATATAAACCCATATTACAAGTCTGATCAAAATCAGATCAGACATATACTTCAAGATGGGCAACAAGCTAAGCCATTCTGATGCAAGTTGGCCTCACTAATATAAATGGATCTTGCTCATTATCAAACTCATCTGAAACACATATTCCAGGTTTGCTTGAAACTGGATCAGAAATGTGAACTCCAGAGTGGTAAGAGGCAATTGCTGGTTGATGGACACATGATAGGAAAATGGACGAAAGGTCAAACCATAAGCTTCTTTGATTTTATGGCCAGGTAAACCAGATTAATTTTTTTCTTTTTCCTTTTAAAATTACTGTTCTTAATTCTGCTTTAGAAGCTATCATAACTGTCCACCATTAGAAGCCATAGTTTAAATAACAGCCAGTATGACCACTATTAGAAGCACAGTTCATGCATCAGTAATTACCTTGATAAGCCACTACAACTGTGGCCTCAAACAAAAAGTATGCAGTCCACTCATAAAATTCCTATACTCATTCACATATACACACATACTTAACCTGTTGTGGCCAGCCAATTATAATATAGAGTGTATAGTCAATAAACTGGAAAATTAGCACTAAGATAAGATACTTATTCCTACTTCCATCTGCACTGATCAGAAAGAGCCTTCTGTGTAGGACAGAATGAATTTAGAATAGAAATATATATGGGGTTATGAACTAAACACAAATACATATCCCATGTTAGCAAAAAATAGAAGTCACCGTGACTTTGTTTTGGTTGTATCCAATGAATGAGTTTCAAGATTTAAACAAACAGTATCCTGTAAATGAACTTTAATCACAAAAATTTGAACAATGTCACTGACGCATAAACTATAGGTGACAGAGACCTCACTATGCAATAAGTGTGTATTACTTATCAAGATGCAATCCCTCACCAAGTTTCATAATTTAAGGTGTAGCCACATTCATACAGGATGCAAAAAGCATTATGTGGTCAGTAGTTAAATGCAAAAACTTAACATAAGCCAATAAAATGTGAAATTAATGTCACAGCAACCTTCTTTTATGCTGCAGGGTCGAGGTACTAATACATCTGCATACAATCAGCTAGTTTGATGATTCTAAAGGATTCATATAGCCTTGAAAAATTATTTTCAAGGATAAATTTAGAGGATTTTTAAAACTGCTTAGAACAGCGTGTCTGTTAAGGTAGAGCAGTCGCTTATGACAATGGTGGTGGGGGCACTGTTAACCTTTCACTTGAGACAATGGGTCAAGTTTCAAAAGCCTCACTTTTAATCACAACTGAATGGAAGATGATAGTAGATGAAACTGTATTTCCTGAACATTTCTTCCTTTTCATACAAGACTTGACAGCACTTTCTCCTATGTTCAAAATATCCCATATCATGTCAGAAGCCTTACAAATTGCCTTGAAAGTAGCCAGGCATGACATTTTTTTCATGCATGTCCTGTAATACATACATGGAAGAGACATTCAAAACTAAATGTAAAAATTGTATAATAAAATCACGTAAAAATTATGAATGAAACAAATATATGCCTATCAATTATGGCAATCTAACAACACAATATCACAGCCTATGGACACTAAAATTGCAAGCAGAGGTTCCCTCTGGGAAAATGAATGTGCTGTAGAAGTCAAAAGGATCTACCCACCTTCATGACAATTTCCCGCTTAGCCTGGGGAACATCTCCATGAAGTATGTGAGCATCCTGCTTTATGTGTGAACATGCTACGAGCTCATCACATTCCCGTTTTGTGTCGCAGAAAACCATGGCTCTCCCATGCGCACCGCTATACACCTGTATTACATCACCAATAGTGGCGGCACGGTCATAGTAACTGCACTGTAAGGCCATATGCTGTGGAAGAGATACAGGCAATAAATACAATGTTGTTCTGCAATTTTCCACTCTGTGGTGTTAAAATTAGTCATTGATGATGTGCCAACAGTCCTTTGTTGAATTGCAGTAATTCCAGGTTTGAATTCACCATAAATCCTAGTGAATGTCTCTGTCCAAGAATACTATTTTTTAAAGAGCACTCTGTATTTCCAGAGAAAATTCATTTGAAATGAAATAATTTTAAGAAATAAATTCCAACCCAAATGCAATACTGTACACAACAATGACTCTGCCTCGAGATCTTACAGCATGAGTGAATAATTTTTCCAGTGACAAGATTATATAGTCCTCTATCTGACCTCAGGTCACAATTAGTATTTTCTAATAAAAACTATTACCTAATTGAAAATTTTAAACTGGAAGGTTCTAAATGTTTACAAGATAAAATGTTAGTTATAATTAGAAGTCTATTATTAAAATTATAATATGAAATGTGCAATAAACAACAGGTTGATCCAGCAATTCATGGGGAATTGCCAAAGTTCACGACTCAGATTGAGATAAACATGTTTACTACAACACCAAACTCAATAATTCAGGTCAGGTAGAAAACAAAATCAATTTTGGAAAAGGTCAAGTCCAACATATAATATCACATTATCAATAGCATATTATGAAATAAAAAAAGTAACCAACAAGCAATGTAAACTAAATATACATAACAGTATGCATGCAATTAACAGCAAGAGTCCAACTTTATCCCTTTATCCCTATATTTTTAGAAAGCCTCTGGGATAATGTGATATACCATTACCATGCATTTTCCTATAAAGCTAGATGGAATTTTACCAACCTTAGCCTATTATTTGTCAAAATTGTAGTTGTGTGCAAGGGGAAGATGACTTTAGGTTTCCACCCCTTGTGGAAAGTGAACAGATCAAATGTATTATCAAGTACCGTAAATTTTCACTTTCACTTTTTGCTTTTAGTACAAAACTACATATATTTAGTCCTATCAGGAAACAGAGATTTGATATTACATATAAAAAAGTATTATTTATATTTGAAAATGGAGTAAAGCACTGCAATACTAGCTTGCTGTTAGGTTGTCTTATGATACCAAAAAAACTGGCATAATTGTCTGTATATACAGAACCATGGGTTGTACTGGAAAAAAAAAACGGACATAAAATTTTTGTAAACCTTCACCTTGTGTAGTAATGACAAGATTATTGCAAAACTTCAGATTGGGTGGTACTAACAAGAGTATTGCAACACTCTAAATTGGGCAGTGCTGAAAAGATCATTAACAAAGTGTACCCTGAGTTCTGTTCATCTTTCCAGGTGAA
>JAECUM010090934.1:0-37108 GCA_016617855.1 Megalonaias nervosa
AATCGTCTCTTGTGACCAATCGTGCGTGATCATATACTTAAGAAAGTTCATATGTTGAAATAAAATAATACTCATTAATATAATTCGCAAAATGTGCCATGCCATATTTCGCTATAAAATCAACATAAAAAGCATGAGCTTACAAAACTGTCTAACTATTACATTTGATTACAGACAGTTTCACAAGACATTAGAGCTATCCAAGACTCTGGAGAAGAAGGGTCATATGATGATCAGCTATAATAAAACCCACATGCAGGTCATGATACGAATACGAGATGAGCCGGTGTCCAGAGGGATATCGTGTTTGGATGGATATTGACAAAATCAAAGGCTCTTCATTGAATGCCATGTACCGAGCTGTGACGAGAGCTCATATCGTGCTCATATGTGTGTCTCAGGCGTACAAGGATAGCAAATACTGTAGATCAAGGTAAAATATTATAGTCACTTTTATTCACTAAACCTAACACAAACGGCAGTATTTACTTGCTATATACCGCCCCTTCTCCACTAAAACATCACCTCAAAAAAAAATCTCATGAAACACTTACTTTGAGTTAAGTAAAATATTCAGCTTATATTTTATCTCTAAAAATCCGTTTATATTGTATGCATGAAATCTCTGATTAACCTTTTTGTTATCTTTCACATACTGTTAATATGTCTTACATTAGTATTATTGATTCTTTCCATTACGTTTCCTGTTAAGACAATAAACGTTTTATGGCTATAACAGTGAAATTTATTTTGGGAAATTCTGCTTGAGATATTTAATATATATCAGAATTTCATTTTCGTCTTTACCTGCTATTGCTTGAAATGAGGAAATTATTTGGAGATATTAGGCGCGGTTTTGCTTTACAAGCAAACGATGATACCTTTCCCGAACCAGTACTGTCTTTAAACATATTATTGTTGTCAATATTGCCAGTATTATCATGTTTATGAAATGTGAGACCTGTTGAGGTCATATTGACGGTACATTGCAAACCTATTTTGATACATTAACATAGCCGATACTATGCCGAAATAATACTTGATCTAATAACACATCTTAATTGACAATCTAGGATGCAATGACTAGTCATCAGGATTCTTTCGATATTACTAATGTAATAAATATATGAGCGTATACCCAGAATGCGCTTGGTTAAGATCGTGAGTTATATTTTCAAACTTGTCTTAGCATTGCACATTTCGTTCAAAGATTCCTAGAACAAATAAATATAATAGTTAATATCAAATGTAACAATTAATTTTGCAGAAGCTACATATTGCATATGACAAGAAAAACATTGTTCCGTTTCTGATGCAGCAAGGATACAAACTATATGAACGGCTTGCCATGATAATGGGCGATCTCATAGATTACGACTTCAGCAGACAAAACGTTTTTAAAGAGACTTTTGAACGTCTGCTTAAATATATAAAGGACTTATATGAAACTGAAAACAGTAAGGGTGGATTTGCAATGTCATGTGTTTTGTCAGTTATGATCAATAGGAGTCAGTCACCATCGCATTTTGTCCTTCTTTCTGTCTTCTTTACATTTAAGAGATGGTTTGTAGCTTTATTAAAGAAGATTATTAATATTTATCACTTTTGTGTGCACTTTGCGTTGTTAATAAAGTAGCATTACCAATTGTTTTAACTTTAATTCAAAAATTTGACATAACTACAGAAACTATGTGCAGTTGGTCGTCTGATTAAGGGCCTTATTCTTAAAGTAGTTTGTAAGGAAAAGGGCGTGCAAAGGCGGAATGGTGAAAGTTATAACATTAATAACTAACTTTCAGGCTAGCGTAGAGACCTTGTCATCTCATTAAAAAGAACAGCAACATAGATAAAGAATAGCAAAAGAAAAGAAAATATATCCAAGGACATGGCGTCAGATTCTATAGTATCCTTAGTGTTTTCTTCATTCTAAAATATACCACATATCTTTAAAATTGTGAAAAAAATAATGTTTCCCTAACCGAATAGTTTTGTTTTTCAAGATAACACCTCTGTAGACACAGGTCTTTATGAAAAGTCAACAAAACATGTTCCTTCTTCGCCTAAAACACCTGTGCGAAAATGGACACACAGTGAAAGGGAGAACTGGATCAGTCATCATAAGCTGCCTAAGTAAGGGCAATTTGGCCTGGTAAAACAGAATAAGTTAATGTTCTTTACAATATAATTATGGTACTCTATATTTTTGTGGTTTCGTCAATATCTTTCGGTATATTTTTTTAAAGGCAATTACATCGGAGTTGCTCATAATAGAATTTTTCCCTGCTGGCAGCAAATGAGGGATTTCTATTAAGCTTGATATATACAGTTGATTATCACACAATACTTTTAAAGGTTTTGTTAATTCCTCATTTCTGTAATAATCCAGCAGTTTGTTAGGATGTTAAACATTTTAAACGCTCAGCATTCAAAACTCATTGCGACTGATAGAATAATACAAAATAGTATTATATACATTATCATAAGCATCTGAACAATGGTGGAACATGTACTATCTACAGCTAAGATAACCTAATATAGACCCTCAACTGTCGGTTTATGTTTTAATTCAAGTAGTTTTACATGCTATTTAAAAATTGAATATTATCTATTTTTAATTGATATTAATTTCTAAGCGTAAAGCGTTTACTTTAGTGTATGCTTCAAAGCTAAGATATGTGTTCTCGGTGACTCATGAGTTCAGATAAAATCAACTTTAGACTTCTAAAGATAATTTTGATAGTATTCTATATATCCTTACGAGAAATGAATATTATGTCATTTGAATGTGAATACACCACCAATGAAGATAAGTAAAAGATATATACATGTTTTGTGCTTGGAATTCACCAGTAGAATCCCTGACATATGCAGCTGCTGTTAGTTAGCTATTTACATCGCTGTCAATGATAACTGGGTTTTGTCGTTTCTACGATTAGAGTTTCGTAGCTGGTATTGATTGCCATATACTTGTTTAATTGTTTTAGTGAATTATTTGGCAGTTTGACAGGACGAGACCTCTCTGCACTAACCACAATGAAGAAAGTGGTAAGTTTAGTTTTGTATTTTCTTTTTGGTTTTTATCTTCTTCGTGTCATTCCATCAGCAAAACATCGTCATATTTCTCAATTCTAATAGAGCCCAAATTCAACCTTCTTTGATTCTTCTCTCTAATAATACTTTGGATATTAAGAGTTGTCCAAGCTAGTTTACTCAAAAGACCTATTTTTTCCTTCAAAGAGTTTGGCATTGCTACAAAATGCATCTTGACCTCACTGATTCTGAGTGGTGATTTTATAGTGTTATTCGTTTCTTTTCCAATAACGTCTTTTACAAAATAACAACAGTTATTCTAATTAGCATTCGGAACATGTCGAACTAAGAAAATCTAAGAGATGATAGCCGAACAGTATGAAATAGAACATCTGGAATAAAAGTATTGAGTAATAAAACTCGATCTTTTGGAACATTGACTGTAGGCAGAGACGAACGGTATCCCGGCTTCATCGATTTTATTGCACGTAATTATCCTTGTAAGATGTTCTACGTTTTAATCACCTTCCAGTGGAGGGTATGAGGGAGACGTGAAAAGGAACATGAATTGATGATAGGGACGAAGTGATGTAACTATGATACAAAATATAATAAGATTGGGGTTTGGGTATGGAAGCAGGAGGGGAATAACCATAGTGTCTTGTCATACCCTCGGTCAAGGAACTGAGATCAAATGTATGGTGCGAAAAAAAGCAATGCCCGAGATGGAAATACAACTCTAAGTGTAGTTATCAAATTTTTGCTCAAGTAAAACATACAATTAAATCAACACAAGAAGGTGATTCTGAAAATCTTTTCTGGCACCGGTCATTTATGAACATCCAAAAACTGAATGACCTGTATTGATATCAAGCATTGACAAGAATGTTAATTATTCACGAGATTTAGAAACAATAAGTGATAAATTTTGCTTTCATTTACACTGTTGTATTCTGCTCCTTCTCTGTTATTAAGAGCCTTTGAGTAAATGTTGGAGTTTTTAAAATATACCATGCATTCCTGAGTCTGAGCGGTGACATCGGAACACATCAATTGAGACAAATTCTCCCAGGTGATTTATTCCAAAGACACAGACTGAGAAATACATGTCACATGTCATCTCCTAGTTATGAAAAATTTATTTGACTCAAGTAGGCTCTACTGAAAAAGATCTGAAGACTATTATTTAGATTATTTACTCTGACTCTTAATTTCCAAAAGCTTGTGTTCAATCTAATAACTTCGACGTACGTAGGGCTTTCCTCGTTTAATAATAGAGCTCGACTTCGCTAATATGATGGCGTGATCTAAATAATAATACAAAGCGTAAAGGGCGTAAGAGTAGATTTTGGCCTTTTTCACATCACTTTATATGAAAACAAAAGACAGTTTACTGATGTCGCTGATTAGATTAAATAGTTTTAATGCATGTTAACTTACTCTTTTTGAAGTAAAGCAAGTTGATATGCAATTTAGAGCAGTGTATAAAGCGCATAAGTTGTTGTTTAGCGGGATCTTGCTGGTCATCTCAAAGTAATACGATTGAAAGTTCACGTTGTAAGAGCTCTCTCGTAAAATAACATACACATACACTCTCATCCTACATTCACACATACTAGTGCAAGTTTAATGTTAGTAATTTATTAGTATTGATTATTCGTTCACTTAGGTGACAACGTACTGACTAGCTAACATGTCAATAAACCGTGTTCCTCAAGTGCTTTCACTGTTTACATTCATGATTTGATTATAGAACTATGACAGTATCATCGTTTTGCAACATGTTGTATTCCAATGTAATGATTGAGAATAAAGTCTGATAAGATACAATGTACCGCATGCATAGACACATCCTTATTATGAGCAATGCTAATAATTAGTCAAATTTTCAGTGCCTGTATATAAATGACAAAACAGAACACTTCAAAAAACTTAAATATGTAAAGAAAAGGGTATAATACCGATTTAATAAATGCGATTCAACATGAGAAAAATATTATATGTTCTTACACAAAATAATAGAAAACAGAAACAAACAAGTTTTGTAAACTTCAACAAATAATTTATTTCCCTAGAATACACAGCAAAACATGAAAAAGAACTTATAGTATTGTGAATTAAATCCCAAATAGTACGAAAATGTTTATCACTAGTTCTAATAAGTAAAGTTATAATTACATTCCAGAGGTGTTCGGAAATAACTTTCAACGCTGAAGTTATTTTGCTGTACCTGTAGCCTAGAATGTATTAATTTATCAGTGGCGTGAAGTGTAGTGATGTGCTAACAGTATGTTGATGAATCACATTGATATAATCAAAGATGTTAATATCTGAATTCACTATAACTTCAAGTTAATATCTCCCAGTAAATATTATTGAGCAATTTATAATTCCAGTGAGTAATAATTTGATTAAATCAAAATCAACAACTGAACACAAGATACAAATGAATTCTGATGTTATCGAAGGAATGAATAATGTTGCAAGTAAACAAGGTTAAAGAAAAACTAAGACACAAAAGAAGAGCTAGGGTGTATATAAAAAGTTTATATCAAGCAAACGTCTAAGTGGTAAAACAGATAATGTTTGTTACTAAAATTATATTAAGAACTGTGATAAACATCAGGTGTGCCTGGCTTATCCATGGGGAATACCGATGTCCGTAACTCAGATCAAGATAAATAGTATGTTGAGCACACAAATTCATGAATCTAGTCAGCTAGTCAGGTAGACAATAAACTTGATTCTGGACAAGGTCAATTAGAAATTACAATTATATATAAAAAAATAAAAAATGCTAAATAAATCTACATAACACCTCCCTTCATACGGAAAAAGAAAGATTCATGTAATAAACATATTGAAGTTTAAGCAAATATGCATACGATTAAATTATATAATATGAAGTCTTATGAATGACGCAAAATATACTTGAAGCAATTTAATACTTGTATATATTTAAAAGTGCATCTGCTATTAGAATTTTCTCTTGACGTGCCTGGTGTCAGTATTATATTCCTGCAACATTAAACGTTACTTTAATAATCTCTGGGTTTCGTTATTTATCTATCTTGCCAATGAAAGTAACAGATTTGTGATCATTGAATACAATATTAAAGAAATTGCTGAAGTGATTTAGACTTCAAAGTGTTACAAGGCCAATATCAAATCCAAACGTTCCTTCTCTTTTGTGGGGTACTTTTTCTAGTCCTTATTTATTGTTTATAACAATAGCACATTAGATGATCTACACCATTTTTGTCTGATGGAATCAATGCTCAACCAACCCCCTCATCACTTGCATCAGCAGATATTTTAAACAAATGACTGAAATTTGGAGCTAAAATAACTGCTCCACTCTTAGGCATGGCCATTAACTTATTACATGCCTCATGACATATTTAGATGTATTAAACTTTGTTTTGTTTATCAACAAAATTTTGCCATGGATTCAGAAATTATAGACAAATTGGAGCATAACTTCTTGTAATCTCCAGGAATACCCAAAACTTGCATCATTTGCTTTTTACTGATAGGCACAGGAATTTCACATATAGCCTTGGCCTTAATGTCTTTATGTTTAACTTGTCAGTGTCCAACAATATGACTTGAAACGTACCAGAGGCACGGCGAAACTAACTTTTACTTAAATTAGCTGTCACGTTGGTCTTAGTGAGTTTATCGAATAATGTTCGGATGGTTTCCAAGTGATCTTGCCAGGTGTAGTTGTAGATAATGACATGATCGATGTAAGAGTCACAATTATCTAGACCAGATATAATTATGTTCATTATACATAGGAAAGTACACAGAGAACGTTTCATCTCAAACGGCATAACTTTATATTAATAAAGTCCATTTGGTGCCCCGAAACCCTAAATTTCCTTTGCTCTGTTCGTCAGTGGAATTCCCAGAATTCTTTCAAAATGTCCAACATGGTGACATATTTTGCATTTCTAATTCAGTCAATGCAATCATCAATTCTTGACAAAGGAAATGAATCTGTTTCGGTCACACTGTACCTTTTTATAGTATATAAACATGGGGGAAGCATTATTATGTTTGGGCACAAGAATACATGGTGACCTCCAGTTTTTTTACCTGGTCCTATCAAGTCGTTCTCAACAAATATTGAATTTATTTTGTCAAAAATTCTTGTTTGAGAGAGCTCGTCCTGTACGAATGTTGTTTCACAGGTATAGATCCTACGATTTTAAACTCATGATACCTGTTGTATTGTTCGTCTTGGAACATCTGGAAAAAAGTACTCATTTTCAGGTAATAATTGTTTTGTTCCAGATTATTCATAAATTTTGAATTCCGAAGACCAGTTACTAAAGAGGAACACAGTCCGATTTCGTTCCATAATTTAAATCCTTTCTGTGTGGGACCGTTACAACTAAAATGACTGTATGTTAAACATGACTATTACTATCAGCATACTATTTCAAAATATTTTTGCGGGGCCCCGAGTGGTCGATTGGTCTAAAGCGCTCACCGTTACGGATCACTGTCATAACCTCTGTCTGCGTGGGTTCGAGTCTCGGGCTCGGCCAATGTGGTTATGTGAGAAAGCTTGCCGGTAGCTTCTCGTGGGTCGGTGGTTCTTTCCGGGTTCTCCTGGATTCTTCCTCCACCATTAATACTGGCCGCCATGTATAGCCTATCTTGTGCTGCTCCGCTGGGCTGATCATGTCTGCCGTATGCCTGATGAGCGCCTCCCAAAGAGACTGTTCTATGGTGAACTCGCTGAAGGCAAGCGTTCCCGAGGAGGCCAAAAGAAACGGTTCAAGGACACGCTCAAAGCCTCCATGAAGTCCTGTGGCATTGACCCAGACAGCTGGGAGCAGCTTGCCGAAGACCGCGCTGCCTGGCGTCACCAGATCAACTCAGGCGCAGCTGCATTTGAAGAGCACCGGATCAACGAGGCCAAGCAGAAACGCCAGCAGATGAAGAGCAGAGCCAGAAACGACCTTCAGTCCGTCCAGCTCCCGGCAATTCCCTGTCCTCATTGCCGTAGACTCTTCAGAGCGTAGATTGGCCTCACCAGTCATCTGCGCACTCACAGACCAGCCCAGATCTGAAGTCATGGTCGTTTTCGAGACCGAAGGACGAACATCATCATCTTGTGCTGAAAAATGGCGTTAAACCCTATAACAATAACAACAACAACAAAATATTGTTATGGAAGAGTTGTTTTGTTTTCGCCTTCCGTGATTGTTCATGATATAATTTAAGTCACTTACATTCGTTTCGACCAACCAAGGACCATAGTATTTGCCTGAAAAGGAATTTGGAGGTACGGGCAAGAGGGCAAGAACTATACAACCACGCTGCAAACTCCTCTCCATTGTACTGAGCAGAGTGAAGATTAGCTCCTATTACCTCACAATCCTTTGAGAACTCATATTTGAAATCAGAATATAGTCAAGACGATTACTATTTGAATCATCAGTCGATAGAAGTTTATCTTTTAATAAATTCAGTGGTCCATAGACGGTATTCCAAAAACCAGCTCAAACGGACTAAATACTAGAGATTCCTGCACTGATTCCCTACCAGCAAATAATAGTTAAAGAACATCTTCGTCCCAATATTTTCTAGTATGAAATCAATATGACCTAATCATATTTTCCAAAGTTTGATGAAATCGTTCTAAAGCCCTTTGGGTTTCAGCATGATAGGCAGAAGATTTAAATTGTTCG
The DNA here is from genome assembly GCA_016617855.1 of Megalonaias nervosa. Taxonomy (NCBI): domain Eukaryota; kingdom Metazoa; phylum Mollusca; class Bivalvia; order Unionida; family Unionidae; genus Megalonaias; species Megalonaias nervosa. The sequence goes on from JAECUM010090934.1 coordinate 8,736, forward strand.
TTAACTAATTCATATATAACCTGCTGAAAAATTAACAGCATAAATTTCACTCTTGATAAGATCGGAACAGATTCGGGTAGGCCCAATTGAAAACTAATATTCTCAAAGCTTTTAATACGGTTTTAGTTGTAATAGTCTCCTAAGGAAATGGTGAGAAAGCACAGGTTATGGTCAACACGTATTGGTAGCCTCACTTGGTCTTAGGTAAGGGCCCTGCACAGTCGACCTTTATTCTACAAAATGGTTCTTCAAATGCAAGAATAGGTTGAAATCAGCCTTAGGCTTCTTCTGATTGTGTTTAACTACCATTTGACAAGTGTGGCAAGATACAGTATTCACAAAAATAACTTTTAATATTTGATCAATTCAAGATCTTTATGCTGAGAATCCTGATTATGAATGTGATGGCCTGTTAGGCGGAGATCTCCCTACAGCCTTGTATTGAAACACACTAATATAATCCAAGTTTTCCTTATCTGAATTAATTTAATTCTAAGTCTCTCCGTCCAATAATATTATCATATAGCACTTTTTATTTCCAGAGAATAACGAGAATAACACATATTTTCACTCAAATCAAAATCTGAATAAAACAAAATAAAATATCTGCCGAGATGTCATCGCAGGAATAACTATTGTTTCCAAGAAACAAGATTGTATACTCCTCTACCTGACCTAGGTCACAAATAGCGTTTTATGAAAGAAAACTACTACCTAAATAGACATTTCATTCTAGATGTTTGCACGATAAACTCACAGTTATAATTAGAGTTTATGTTAACTTTATAATAACGAACACGGTATACACAATGTCCTTGACGCAGATCAAGATAAATAAGTTTACTTCTATTGACAATGATCATAATATTAAACCCATACTCATGGAGAAATATTAGCTATGTATTGGTTGTTTACAGAATAAAATCTGTCAATGATTTTGGTCAGGTACAGACTTAACATGATTTTGGACAAGGACAACTACAACGTAGAATTTTAAATAACCCACAGCAGGTAATGAAATAAAATAAAAAAACAAACTAACAACTAACAACTAATGCAAATTATATATGCGTAACAATAACAGAGTTCAATGCTCTCTGTCGATCTAACATTTCATTTGTTTTTTGAAGTGAGTAAAAGATGCATCTGCTTATTTATCTTTAAAACGGTCACTAACCTAATATTTCTGATAGCATCAAACCCCAAATATGTGTATAGTTTGGTTTTCTTTTCCCTTGCCAGTTCTAAGTAATTTAATCTAAATTGAAATTCCATTTCTTCTTTATCTTCTTCTCTCTGCAACTGTATACACTCTCTTAACTTTCTCGTTCTATTTGCATCTGCATTAGCCGATCTTCCTCTATCCCTATCCTCTTTCTAAAGTCTTTGTATTTCTTTTTCCTCTTTCTCCAATTGAATTTGCAGCTCTCTTTCCTCTGCAACTGCATTTCTCTTTCTTCATTTTGTAACTATATTCTCCTTTCAAATTTCCTCTTTCTCTAATTGCATTTGTTTTCTTTCTTTCTCCTTCTGACGCTCAAGCATTTAACTCTATTTCCGTCTTGTATTTTGATCTCAATTCCATAATATAGCAAATTAAATGTACATAAGAGTGCATAAAAGTTAGACTTCAGGCACGACAAATTATTGTCTCCGAAACTAACATATATTGAAACATTTATGTTTAAAAAAAAAAAAAAAGATTTGTGATTGCTATAATAAGGACAGGAAAAAAACGGAAAACAGGTGGCACACTACAAGTGTAATATAGATTAGTGCAAACTAAGATCTGAACGTGTTTCGTCTCTGGTGTCCTGTTGCTTATGACAGACAGCAATGCGTTTACATTAAATGCGCATAATACATTAAATGTAAAATCATATACACATTTTAAGAGAAAATATAAAAAGTAAACGAAGAAACAATACAGTGGAGAGTGAGTGCTTTATAGTTTGCGATTTAATTGCTATTTAAAAAGGTGTTATAGGAAAGGGTAGCATTGTTTTACAGCTACCGTAAGACAATTACTCAGGTGAAAGAATATAATGATATTTGTTAAGTTAAGGAGATATTCCATTTGCAGGTGTACATGGCTTCTACACTCGATGTGCGGTTTCTTTCATGTGGCTATTCCAATGCCTTATATTCAGACTAAGACAAACATAATTACATTGATAATGATCTGAATGTTTAGTCCACACTCGTAAAGAAAGGTTGAGCTATGTATTAAGTTATTTATATAATCAATATCCGTAATCTGATGCAAAGTGAACTTGATTTTGGACAAAAGTGATTTACAAAAGACAAATGTATATAACATATAATCATTTAAAAAAACTAATAATGGATATTAAATATACATGCCGCTTGCGTGTGCCTGTATTGTGTGTAAGCCTGATAAATGGAGTAAATGATGTTTCAGAACTACACTGTTAAAGCTACTGTACTACCTCTGTGTTTCTCTTCCGTTCAAAATCTTTAGCTCCCGTATGGATGAGACACCTCAGTGAGGAGCTGTTCTGTGTGATATATTGAGGGATCCTCCCAAGATACAGGATCAGTATCGAAGTGTGTCAAAGATGACATGAGGGAATCGTTGAAGCATTTCTTCTGACCACTCTGACATTGCTTCCCCTCCTTCAGATCTCTTTTGGAGATCTTCATTGGTAGGCGCTCTTCTGAAATCCTGGTGTAGTAGCCTGGTCATCTCAACTATGATCTCATCAGTAGAGAGTGAATACTAGGAATGCCTGCACGAGCGAGATCCTCATTGTCTGGAACTCTGTCCTGAAATATAATCCTCATCAGTGTCCTCTGGAAGCTCATGTGAAAATGTTTAACCTTCTTGGTTTCATAAGCATGCAGCAAAACCGGTAACACAATGACTTTGCAGACCTTACGTTTCGTTTGCAGACTCACACTGCCGCGTTCCCATACATTTTACATCTCGTCTGACGAAGGACGCACTTTCTCCATCAATTATGGTATTGGTTTCATCATACATGTGAACTGCACATGACAGTGTGCTTCCAGATAGGTGAACTTTTCCACTACCTCGAGGGCTTGGCCATTTATTATGATGGTATGATGTGCATAATGCTTTCTTGGTGCTGGTTGATTCATCACCTCCGTCTTCTTGGCACTAAATGTGAAACCAAAATTGTCACACGGTTAAATGAAATTGTCCATAACGTGTTGAGTGTCAAACTCAGTGAATTTGCTGTGACTTCGTCCGAGGCTGTATTATTCTAATATCGCACAGCTTGCCATCATTCCGGTATCTGATGTTGATCTATGTGTCTTAATCAAGGAAAGTATCAGTAAGCCTGGTGGAGAACATCATACTAAAGAGGGTTGGGATTAACACACAGCCTTGCTTGACCCCATTTGTTATTGTGAATGGTTCAGATGACTCTCAGTCATATGCAACATGATCGAGCATGACATCACGGAATTGCCAAACACTCGCAGCGATTGTCTTTGGGCAACCACATTCTGTCATGTTCTTCCAAAGGTCTCCATGGCTGACTGTCAGAAGTTCTATCAGATCAATGAACATTGCATACAGGTTGGAGTAATGTTCCTAGCATTTCTCATGGAGCTGACGAATAGCAAGCAACGTGACACACTGACATTCTGGCAGGAGCTCTTGATCAAAGTGATGCACAATGGGATTATGCATGCCTCTGACAAGGATTTTACCATCTATTGACAGCAAGCAGATGTCCAGATGGTTGTCACATGATTGTATATTTCCTTTCGGATTGTACACATGGACGTTGGGTACATCCTTATACGCCTGATGTATAGTACCCTGAGTTCACCTTTAATGGAAGAGTTCAGTTAGTTTCTGTGCCATGTGTGAGGTTACTGTTTGGCAGTCTTTTCCTTGTATATCATATTCTCCAGATGGCTTCCCATTTGACATCAGGTGGATTGCTGTCTCGGTTTTAATCAGCTCTGGATGATCAGCAGGTGATATTTTGATTTCCACTTGGAGCAGTTGATCAATCAAAATATTGGTTGATTGAGAATGTTTATGAATTGTTCTGACCATATCTGAAGTATCTTGTATTTGTCAGTGCGTAGCGTGGCACCTTCAGTACCCAGTAACGCATCATAGACGTTCTTTGTACCATTATTCCTTAGTCACAAGTATTGCAGCCCTTTGAGTTTGCATTGGACAGACTTACTGAAGTTGCTCAATGCTGCCGTTTTAGGTAAGGACCGTCTTCTAGACAGGTCTTCTATTCTGAAACCTCTGAATGGCAGTAAGTTTCTCAAAAAACCAATCTTGGAGTTTACGTATGGTGTGTCCAAGGATTTTGGATGCAATCAAGTACACAGAGGGATGCCCAAATTTCCTCGACATTGTCTGAGTATGTCTGATTCTATCCAATTGGCTGCACAGTTCTTCCACAAATGTATGCTTCACAATCATCTGATTCTTGTTGGTGACATTAAGCTATCTAGGCACTTTGTGCCTTATGGATATTGAATTTGGACACTGAGCCAGCGGTCAGTCCAACATTCTTTATGTCTCATGGCCTTCGCCATATGAACACCCTGCTTGTCTCTTCTGTGTGTGCGCGTGTGTGTGTGTGTGAGCGCGTGTGTGTGTGTGTGTGTGTGTGTGTGTGTGTGTGTGTGTGTGTGTGCGTATGAGTGATCATTAAAATAGTTCAACCATTCTTTCAATCTGCATCAAAATTGGCCTATTTAAAATCAACTTTGTTAAAACTTTTCTTTCATATCCTTAGTATTACACATTACAAATTCAAATTAACTTTCATCATTTTAGTCAATGCAAGACAGGATAAAATAATTATCATGCTTGGGTGAAAGAATAATTAATAAGAGATACTTTTAAATTAATAAAAGCAAGGTGGAGATTTTACCTCTATGGAAAACGGAAAGGAACTAATGCATTACCCATGCATGTCGCTAGATTGCGTATGTGTACAATCCGATTTCTAGACTAGTGTCCTAATTGATAGAATTATTATTTGCTTTAGAACAAACCACTGCAAAGTTTAATGTACCTGCACACTAAAGAAATCATACTATTTCGCGCAAATCATTTCCCTAAAGTTGGTCAACGTGACGTTTACATTATTCCTTTTTACACCCAAGTCAACATACTTATTAGTCTCCTAGCAAACACCTGCAATGTGATTGATTATAGTACGAAGTGGCGTTTCAGTACTTCGATTGGCATTGACGCCTCTTGCCGGGTCCCTCTCCTCCTTTTCCTCACTCGGACATTACCACGTATATTACGAAATGTGGAACTATTTCCACACGTCTAGATTAAAAGGTGCCCCGATGATCGTGTAAGCACGACATTGGGGTGGCGCTGTGAATGGGTGGTTACCAATAGGCGTCTTACTATCGATACAGATTAAGTTTTTAAAAAATGAGTGTGTGTTGGGTCTATTCCCACTCATGATAGCCCTATATACAGGTCGTTTGGGACTGTATTGTCCCACATGCTGACAGAATTAAAAAGCACTCTTTGAATGCATAATGCGCTGAGCGACGAGGCACTCTTTCCTTCGCCGCGAATAATTAATTAACCCTCGTATGAGGGTATTAAATGGTCGGGCATGCCTGAACGGCGCATGTGACCTTAATCCAATAGTCAGTCAGTCAGTCTTGCAGGTCATCATTCTCCACACAATGAAAAAGCAAAATGCGTCATCCAATGAAAGTAAGGGAACGGAGGGAATATTTGCCTGTTTAGAAAGGGCTTAACACCTAAGCAATGTAAATGAGTAATATCCCTAAACAATACAAATATAACGAGATATGATATATTTTACGACGGTGAAGGAACTGATCAGAGCAGTTATGAATGAAGTCATTAAAATAATCAAGATAGCGTTGCAGAAGGGACAATGTTCAAAAGAAATTATTGTAGGAATTTTTGCTCTTTAATACAAATTTCATGAGGGTCCGGGCGTGATCAAGTAAAGAGATGAAAAAGTGCAGAAGCAGCAACAACCGCAAATGCCAGAACCACCCCTAATAACTGAAGAGGAGAAATGTGAGATGGAGGCAACTGAACCTGTAATGAGTATCAGCCTCTCCTAACGATGGTCAACAGAGTACTTAAATCTTATGTAATCTTGTTGCCCACCCCGTATCGGATGGGTGTAGGTGTCCTGGATAAATATCAATCATTTCCGACAACACCTAAATATCATTTTCGGAACCACACAATTCGCTTATAAACATAAATACTGCTCATTCACTTTCAGTATAGTATAGGAATGTGTGTTTGTGTAAGCCTTTGTCTTCCACAAAAATAAAACTTAAACATAATATATTTCTTGTATGTGTGGGTATAGTGAGTATCTGGACACTCCTGTTTTGTTTTGTAATGTTAAATTCCCGATGTGTCTCCACATGTCATTTCTCAATTAAATTTTCCTTGTACCATAAACATTTTTCATCATGCATGCGTAGTGTTAAATTATCTCTATGCCCCAAAATGACATTCTCCTTTTAAAATTGCATTTTACATCCAAGTGACATTCCATGTTAAATTTCTGTGTGCTTCTAAGAGACATTTCCATGTAACCTACGGCGTAATGTTCATTCTCGCTATATCATATGTTACAAAGTTTACCACATTTTCCTATCAGATTTAGTCTAGTACTTTTCCTTCTTACAAATAAATTGCTTGGCATGTTTTAAGGCTGCCCCTTTATTAAATTTCGCGGCACCGATTACCTTAAAATAGTCAATATTTCTTTGATAAAGGCTTATGTTCTTAAAATGAAATAGTATCCAAACGTTATTTCTGTGTTTCCTTTTTACCAATATCTTTTTCTTTGCTATTTTTCGATTGTACAGTTTCTTGAAGAAAGCATGCTTGTAGACAATAAGCAAAAGGTCGTACCAACTAAATTTAATAAATAAAACTTAAAGAAAATTCGACTGATGTTGTCATTTCCTGCTTTTATTTCTTCATACTTGCAGTTATTTTATTTGCTGCACTTACAAAAGTTGCAGAAGTCTTAGTTTGATGGTAGTAACACTTTTACCTTTATTCCAACAAACTCCGGTGTCAATTGAGATCTTGAGCTAGTTTTGTCTTAAATGAGTATATAATCATCCGGATTTTAGATAGAAGTGGTAGTTATGAACAGGTTGCCTTCATGTATTGATAATCATATTATAAATAACACGCGAATGGGATCTAATGAATTTGACCTACATCCGCAGGTCACATATATGTGCCTATCGGGCACCCTTTACTACATTTTTCAACCTGTTACTAACAGTGATCAACCAATAAAACAAGTGTCACGACATGTTATCTGTGAATATATAAGATATACAATCATGGTGACACAGGTATTTCAAGGCTGTATTTTCAACGAGTCTAAATACACATTATCTGTTTTGAGTGAACTCACTGAACTGTGTGAATAAATTTAGCGTCGAGCTCCAAATACCTTCTCAGGCTACATTTGAAGCTTCATTTTAATATCCCCTGCTATAAAAACACAGGAATATTCGTTTTAAAAAAAGTACAGTTGTGTTTGTGTGTATTATACCTCTAACCCTCTCGCATCGTTTGCAACAGAGACTTACATAAAACCCAGTTTTATAGTTAGATAGGCCTACTGCATATCAAGCTGCATTACAACGTCTAAATTACGGTTCACACAGTAGAGATGATGCTAAGGAAATTGAGTAGGTGATAGGGTCTACTTCAGCTTGTCTAGTTTTAAAATTGTTCTTTTGCATGATTCATTATCCGACATTCTTTGCCAAAACTGTTATCTTTCTATTCAGAATGCAAAGTTGTCTCATGAATTTTGTCATTTGTGCATGTTCTCTGTTGTTTTTCTCTTTGTTTTCCTTTCTTCTTGTATTATTCATTTGTTTCCTTATTTACGTTTTGCAGGAGAAGTTTTAAAATGTGCTTATATCGACTATATCTTACATATTCCACCATTCAACGTTTCCTTTCTTGAATTTCCGGGCAACGTTTAATCTCCCAAAAGTAATTCCAAATGCTGCAAATATTTCTTTTACTATCGCTACTACCTATATTATTACTTTTTAAGGTTTTATGTGTAAAAGCATCAATCAAAATAAAAACTGTCTAAATTTCCACAATCTTTTGCAGAGTGAGGGATAATAGTTCAATATATCGACAATTACATGGACTCAAGTACAACATAAAGTAAATAGCATTTGTCTTTAAAGTAATTTCAGATTTGCAGCAGCATAGAACGAGAAAGTGTTTCGTGATTATATTCTCACTAATTTTTGTTGTGCCCGAGGTTAGTGAGTTAGCAACAATGAATTCGAGATACGTACCAAACGCACATTATTTATTCTCTTTTTAAGAGGCGTGACTTTTTTATTTTATTCGTGTATGCTTGCATACCTAAGTTTTCCCACGCAGGCATAGATGCAATGTATGCAAGCATTTGCAGTGATCGGGATATAGAGGAACTGATGTAGAGATGATACGTAGGTCTGCACGCATAGACTAAATCCCAAAATGTGAAATTATCTATTTGAAATGTTTTAAGAACATTTGAAACTTCTGAAAGAAAAACTAAAATGATTACACATATTTGATTCAAGAGAAGATACGAATATGACAAAGACTGCATTCCTTTAGTTTAAAATGATGTAAAAATCTACTAACAATTAGCAAGTAAATATTCTGAATGATATTTGGAAACCTATTCTTCAACGGCGTTGTAACACTCCAGGATGTGTAACAGGACCTTATGACCTAGTGAAACACACAACACCTGCTTGAGCCTTACTTGGTGTTGCTCTTTCTGTTTCCCTTATCGCGAACGACCTCTAAATGGCATTTTGTTGTTAAGTGGGGGACTCTTAAATGCTCTAATACATTAATAATATTTTTTTAATCAAATGACGACCACACAGTCACGAGATCGTAATTTAATACATGCTTAGTTTTTCTTGTTTTACCTTAGTATCATTTATCAGCACGGTTTTCAAGGCAGCCGATCCATATTTCCTGCCACGTTCAACGTCTAATGTATAGGCGTATTCCCATCTTTAATGACCCAAAACTTATCCGTATGAATATTCCGTGAATTTCGTAAGTTAAAACAATCGGTCAATGTTACGAAACTAATACATGCTACCATACAATCATCGAGAATACTGAACGTTATGATCTTTGCTCGTATTTATTGGTTAATTTCTCGGTTTAGAAGATTCATTCCCAACACTAACTCCCAATAATAATAAATGGAATTGCTAATCTCTAAGAATGCCATACACGCAGACATAAATACACGTTGCTCTTACCCTTTGTTCTTTCCATTCTTGTGTAGTTTCAGTAGAATGGTCAGTTATATACTTGAAATGCATAAGTTCAAAACATAACCAATATGTTTTGAATGCAAATTGACTCTTTCGATTCTTTCATAAGTATCGGGAGATTTATGTTTACTAGCAAGTTAGTATCTTGTTGAATTGCTAATTAATGCTTTGCTTTCTCTACTTGTGTCATTTAAGCAAAATGTCATTAAAATCTTCTTTATGTAACTTCAGCGCATGGAAGTCTACCATGACTTTAATTTTGTTTGTATTAAGTACAACATCTATGATATGCAACGCCTGTAACACGTGCTCAGAGGAAGTCTGGGCTACTATACTAACTAGTGAGTAAGATACTAATTTGATCACCTATAATATTAGCTCCCTAATCTATGTTTTGCTCCATTCCTGTGTAGTTTCAGGACAAATGTTTACTAAATGCATAAAATCCACGTTCAAAGTGATAGTCCACTTGGCTTTAAGTTAAAGAAACACTGAATAAGTCAAAGAAGACAATCTACGGTTCCCCAATTTTAGGCATCCTCGTTCGCGTAAGTTCTTCCGCATGTCCGAGCATGGCCTTCGGGCCTGTATGTCACCGCGCATGGGATTCGTATCGAATCAATTGGATTCACCTCCTTACACCACTGCACCGTTACCGGCCGTTCAACCGCCCAGCAATCACAGATCATACAGCTTTCACCGACCGTCAAGCACGGAAGACCTTTTGAGAAGACGACGCAGCCAACTCCAATTCATTGGAGCAGTGCTTCTCAGTTTTCGGCGCCCGAGTCCGTGTAAATCGCCCCGAACGTCCGAGCATGGTCTTCGGGCCTTGATGTCCGGACGCATAAGGTTTTTGTACCGGATCCACTGGATATAGTTCATAATAAAACCGTTGCCGGCTGTTCAGCCTTTCAAAAATGCTTTCCTTTTCGCTGATTCGGCACAGCCAACTATGATTTACTGGGATCTTAGTGATAGATCAGGTCCGTCTAACTGTACCGTCGGCGACATGCCCTTTTTTTGACGGAGATTTTAGTGAGAAATCTATCTGTCCATCCAGGCCCTCCAGCTTCCAGGTCGATATTTCGCCGGACAAACCAACCGGCAGTCCTGGTAGTGCCCGACTTCCGTATGTTCACTGCTTGTCAACTAGGGAGAACTAGTGACGTTTTCACAGAGAAGGAGCTGAGTCTTCATACTGTCTGGTATGTCTTCCTCAGAGCTGTAAGTATACCCATATTAGCCGAGACGCACAATGATTACAAGGAATCTCCTTCAAATCCACCAGTCTTCGCATCTTACTCTCCCGGCACTTGACAAGAATACAGTAGCTGTTCATATGTCTGCTTCTCTGATTTACAAGGCGGACTAACATGCTCCAAATATTCTCCATGTCCGTGAGAGCTTTTTTTGGGATGTCTTTACACTTTCTTCGTTGTAGGATTCATCCTCATAGGCACCTTTCACATTACTGGTTAAGCCAATTTACTCCGGAAACAACGTCGTGTTGCATGTCTGCGATCTATGATGCACCGTCAGACCGGGAGAAGGATGCCTTGTTACAACAGGAGGTATGCTTGCTCATCAAAAGGAGTAAAGCTTGCGCAAAGACTGCAATGCCCGGGGTTTTGTTTTAGTCAAGCCATTTTCGGAAAGCAAATGTTAAGTTGAGACCCATCATCGACTGGAGTTGCCTCAACCAGCTTATGATGAACATGGCTAGATCAATCCGCCTCTCCATTGAATGGAATGAGTATACCCTCAGTCTAGATCTGAGCGACACATATTATCACATACCTAACCTCCCCAGGTCAAGAACATTTTCTCCGTTTTTGCTTACCGCAACACAGTTTATCAGTTCCAAATTCTCCCCATGGCTTCAACATCAGCCCTTGAGCTTTCACCGAGATTATGGATTGCGTCGTCACACTCTTCCGATCAACATTTGCTACAACGACGGCAGAGTACCTGGACGACAACCTCCAGAAACATATGGTAGGTTCTACTGTAACCCAAGGTAGAAACGGGACGCTGTACACTCTCCTGTACATCATCGAGGCATTCTAGTGAAACGGAAAAAGTCAGACATTCGTCCTTCCAAGACGTTTGTCCATCTGGACATGGAATTTGTAACCTACATGAATTTGGTACGATGTCATCGTGTTTGAGTAATCAGAATCGACTAGATCATCGAGTTCTTTTTCCAACATGACTTCGATTACAACTAGATAGTTTTTGCAGTGTGCTAGCAGACTTGATCCCGCTTGGCCGTCTTTTTATGCAGACATTGAGGACACAATGACGCCACTTTATAAGTACCCTTCATGAGACAGTCGTGATCACGCCCGAGGTTCGATCATTCTTCGGTGGTGCAGCACAGGTTGGCTGACCAAGGTAATCCCACTGCAGAAGCCCAAGGCGGGAATAATGGTAGGTACAGTGCGCATGTTTGGGGTGCCCATCTGTTGTCGACCATCACTGCCGTCAGAGACATGTGGGAGCCAGAAAAACGGCCTCTTGAAGACTCTCTTCAACGCCTCTAACTTCTCAAAAAGATGGACTCTGAAGCAAAAACAGTTTTCATTAGGTCCGACACCTCTGTGGTGGTGCCCTATATCATCAAACAGGGAGAATTAAAATCACACGATCTTTGTGGTCTGATTTGTCAGTTTTTATGTTGCTGCGGAAATGTCCATATCAACGTAAAAATCAGGCTCATTCCCGGCAGATTCAATGTCTTGGCCGACAAGCTAACCAGAAGAGGTCATGTCCTTCACACTGAATGATCTCTCATCAATCAGTCATCGCTCTGATTTGCAGACTTTTTGGGCGTCCGATGATCGACCTTTTGGTGACAAGGTGGAATGACAATCCACCAAACTTCGCTTCAGTTCCCAACCCCTAAACGTGCGCAGTGGATGAATGTCAATCATATTTGATGACTTGTGGGCATTTACCTCCCATCCCACGGTCTTGATACCAAAAATAATCCAGAAGTTACGAGGTACATTAAATGACAAGATGATTCTGATAGCCATTCTCACATGGGACATGTCCTGCGTCAACGATATAGTCGTTCTAGAGATAGCTCTGCCCAGGAAAATTCCGGCCGTCCTCTACTTCTACACCCTTGGCTCTTATAAGAATAGCCTTTCAGACAAACAATTCAAACCTTAGATTGTGAAGGGAATCTCGTGAGCAAGAATGTCCTCTGCCCAGAAGGCTTATTGGGGACAGTGGGGTGTTTTCAGGGACGTGCGCCCTACTAACAACACTGTCCCTCTGCATGCTTCAATCCCTCTAAAGTCACTGTCATCCAAGGCATATTTCTTGATAGCCTTAGCTTCCGCATGCAGTGTAAGCGAGCCACATGCTCTTTATACTTCCCGCGCTCGCTTCAGTTCAAATCTGAGGGTTTGTTGGTTCTCTTGACACAACCTGGGTTTGTAACACAAGATAGGCATCCATCAGTCGGTAGCCTAAGAGTAGTCACTCTCTCGCCCTCTTCAACTGACAAGTCGAGAACAGCAGCCATGCAAGATCCTGTTCGCTATCATGCGCTACTAGCAAATTACAGAGGCAAGTTGTAACGCTCATAAGCCTCTCCTTTCCCGTGTGAGCTGGAACACATGATATCATACCTCAAGGTCTTCTTTCATGGCTGAAGATGGTTGTACGCTCGGTGAACCCTGATATCTCACCTGACAAGAGTGGCCTCACGAAGATTACTGCTCAGAATGTTCAAGCCGTCACCGCCAGCCTCGCATTCGAAAGAAACCTGTTGATCCGTAATATAGTAGAAGCTTTTGGCTGGCATGCGGAGTCAACCTATCGAGCCTTCATCACAAAGATTTAGCGCCGCAGAGGCAAACCTTCAATCTGGTAGGTCAATTGGCGGCAGCACAGATGACCTCCAGACCCAACTAGATCAAACAACACAGCCTAATAGCCTCTTTTTATTCACCGAAGAAATCATGTAGGTAAGAAGATTTCAATATTCATCTTCTTAACCGTATTTTCGGGTCACAGATCAAGTGACTGCAAGTAATGTTGCTTATGTAATTAGGATAACTGGTTATCGTTCACAGGGGGTATCTAGCTCTTTTTCTTAATATGATACCCTAGGTACAGGTTAGATGCTCAGCGTCCCATCCTCCTATTACTCATCCTCCTAACATAATGTGATTGAGGAATGTATTCAAAGGAGAAAGCACATGTTTGAGTAAATTATGTTCCTCCGAGAATACTTACCCAATACTTACTTTAAAACCTTCCCAATCACCCCACCATGGGAGCATCCTCGTTAGTATCTCACTCAGCTAAAAACTAGCGAAACTTGGTCGTGTCAAAGGGGAGGTAATGAGCAAGAGTTACAGCCCTTTCTCTATTAAAATAGAAATCGACTATATTCGTCTTTTACATGTGCTATATTCGTGAGGTAGCAGTGTGTGTGTGTGTGTGTGTGTGTGTGTGTGTGTGAGTATGTGTGTGTGTGTGTGTGTGATTTAGATTTTTAACGTAGCTTTAACAATATTTCAGTCATATCGATACGATGTCTGCAGTGTGACAGTTTATAGTGATGTGTAGCACTGGGGCCTCTTGCCGCAGACAGGTGGCATGATGTCCCACGAAGTCACATTATCCTGACACCAGGCCGACCAGTCCGAACACTAACCTCTTAATGGTGAGCCCCAAGCGAGGCAGCTGTTAGTACTATTTTTTAAAAGTCTTTGGTATGACTCGGCCGGTTCTCAAACCCGCGACCCCCCGCATCCGAGGCGGATGCTCTAACCACTAGGCCACCGGAGCGGTCGCGAGGTAGCATACTAATATTCCTAACGTAATGTGATTGATTAAATATAATTTACTTACAAATTTGCTTTTTTCATATGACTGCATAGAAAATATCCTAAATAAGTGCTTTCTGTGTTGTAATGCAAATACGTTGTAAGTTAGTCCAAGGGATTGTGCTAATTAACAGCAGCATAAAATCGCAAAGCAGTAATTTCCTTTATAACTCAATAATATAAGTTAATGCGGTAGTGCATGTGTTACAATGATTAGAATGACCTAATTGTTGCAGTAAATAAATATTAGTGCTAACTGATTGCTACAATTACTGAAAAGATAAAACTCGGTATGTAATATAGCAAAATCTTATATATTGTCTTGGTCATGTAACGGCATGTACGTGAATTATAATTGTTCGTATACAATAAAACAAGAATTTGTGGTGTTGATAATACAGAAGATATAGTTACATGGGTGTATTATGTTACGTTAAAAAAGTTTACAATGTACATTGTATATTTATATTACATTCTTTAACTAAAATCACTTATAATATTCTGTCTTATTGGCATATGTTTTAACCTGTACATTTTATTTAATTACTTCATTGCTAGACCGTGCGTAGTGTAATTGTTTTCTTCCACTGACGACCGTCACCTAGGCGTTCAGTTGTTTGTTTTAACGTTCACAGCGCAGGTATAAAAATGTCATTTTAAATTGCAGCCCTAACATTGCATATTCAGTACACCGTCATATGTGTTTTCTTATACTAGCAGGGCCAAATCAATAATTGTATGACTATGACATATGTAGGTAACGTAATAGATCACAGAAAGATTTAAGTAAAGGTGCATCTCGCTAAAAATGTAAAACGTTCATAAATTATTTCTAGTCCCCTTCTATCCCAAAATAATTACTTTAGTATGCCTTGATTACGATTTTTACCTGGGCATATACGGCGACTTCTCTTAGCGACTAACCGATTGATATTTCGGGTCAGTGACTCACAGAATATAAACCGAAAGTACATATACAGTTTTATTAGCCTGCATATAATTTTATGACGTTATCTCTAAACGTTATACTTTTACCTGAGAGTTTTATTGCGTTTCATGCAGAAACAACAATCCTAGCTTGCGTTGAGTATTGTGGTGCAATCGTCATTCATAAAGCGTCACTAATTTTTCTATAAAACTTAGTTGATAGATGATGCTCAGAACGTTTTGAACATTGCAGAGTACTTAATGATTTTAGTCCTAAATGAACGTTATATGCATCTATAATTTAGATGCATGAACCAAATCGAAGACAGTAGTTTTATTTGATTTCCTTTTGTTTTTCTCCTCTCTTGCAAATAGTTCAAACTGCAGTGGCTCAGTGGTTAGCGTGTCTGAATCGCAACCGTACGGGGCGGGTTCGAATCCTACTATAGACAAGCCTGGGTCAGCTACTGTGGTGTGTCCTTGGGCAAGGCACTTTATTCCGATTGCTTCATCACTAAATAACCGTAAGGCACAAATAAAGAAACAGTTCCACACATTTGTAATGTTTGCTGCTTAACCGAGTTTTGTACCTCACATAAGCCTAGTCATAAAGACAATCGATGTGTGTGTTCTACCGTTATTCCCCCATAAGGAACAGAAAATAAAAATGTTTTTTTCCTAGTGTATAATTTGGTACCGCCGGTGAGACTCAAGACAATATGCGATGATCCATGCAAAATAAATAAACAAATTAATAATAATAATAATAATAATAATAATAATAATAATAATAATAAAAATAAAAAGACTAATGTGACCTGAAAATATTTTCCCTATCATTCAAATTATATCCTCAATGGAATAATAAGTGCAGATTCATATATTACCGTTACTATGAAAAATGAAAAACTAAACGGCCTTATCATAAGAAATTTCGTGTGATGTTTTAGGTTTTAAACACAAAATATCCTGTCCAAATAGTCCACCTGTCTTGCGTAATTGCCCACTTCACACAGCCGTAACGCAATACGTATAACGGTCTTCTCGTTGTAAACAATATTTTACTGTACCTAATATAAGTGTCTATCAAATATCAATATTCCTGTTGTATTGCTTAAGTTGATGGAATGGGTTAATCACGCGGAAATGAATTGCAACAGTCACAATAGAGTCTTGACGATGTATATAAGGAGAAAAGTGAACGCTTATTTCTACGGCTGGTTTTATTACTGTTCTAATTTATTTTCAGCATTCAGAAGCATTTAATGTTGTGTGCATATTTAATTTGAGAGGAATCGTTTAGTTTAATTCTTTAATGGAATTAGAAAATGCTCATACGACTTATGACTAAACAATAGTTTTGGATTATTGTAATACATCAAACTCTTATTACTTCAGCACATTCAAGGCTATTGGCACATTAACACATTCAAGCTCTGGAATTAATTCGGACATTACTTTTGTTTGAATTTGTGATATATTTTGGATTTAATTTACAATAATGTAAGTTCTTTAATTTTCATTTTAGAACTTAGAAGATTAAATTATTTGTTAAGTTTTGCAAACCCCTTTGGTTGGCTTCTTTCTGTTACTTAATTTAAGATCGATGAATTCTAACAAAGCAATGTGTAGAAGAACATATCTAAACAGGCCCATAGTTATTGAAGCAAATCAAGTATGCAAATAAACGACTACCACTCTCTTGTCATGAAACACCATTACCACAATTATACTACTACAAATCCATAAAGAATAAATAAACTGTGCAAATAAACGACTACCACTCTCTTATCATGAAACACTATTACCACAATACTACTACTACAAATCCATAAATAATAAATGTTTCCTCACCACCGCATTAACATAACAATATACAATGCTGACAATATATAATAGTGACAGCAATAATAATAATAATAACAATAATAAATAGTGCGTTGACGAAGAGCACGAAGAAGAAGAGAGCTCGTGTATTTCACAAATTTAAGAAACATTTTGTGCATTTTGTAACACATATCCCACTATTTCAACGATCTTTCCGTTATTTTAGAAAGCTTTCTTTCAAACGTGTATCTATTTGACATGCACTGTTTGTTATACTGTCTCTCTGTTACGCATTTTGTCATTCTGCAGGGATGCTACATTCTACAAAATCTGTGCTTTCAAACATAAATGGCTGAGTATTTCCATCCAGTATTATGTATTTGGTTATATTAGCGTAGCATATTCAAAAGTACTAGTCACTTTTGCACCATTTTCCGAGAACAATTGTAAAAGTATTTTGAACACGAAATCTATCACTAAAGCTCATGCATTATTAATGGGTCTGCTCAGTGTTTATAGCGTATTGGACTTCTTATGTTTCTATCTTCTTTGTTCTCTCTCTCTCTCTCTCTCTCTCTCTCTCTCTCTCTCTCTCTCTCATACGGTCTAACATTTGCCATCATATATTGTTTATTTCTTATAGACCGTGGCATGACGCCTTCAGTAAACTTAGGACTTTACGTTCAGTCAGTTGAACATATTCAGTATGTAACAGACAAACCATTCTTGAAGAAAGGTCCATTAATATGAAATGCATATATAAATTATCATATCTATACAGACTATAATTTAATATGATATCGTCATTTTTGACAACTTTACCAGCTTTATTGAATTTTGATAACTTTGCATTAGTTTTAAAGATTATAAGGTCTTCAGATATCAAAATTCTTAAGAACGGATTGTGTTGACAAAGTAGTTCTCATATAGTATATCAGGGTACAGTGTTCGTCCTACTCTCAGTAGTATGTCTTACTTGTACAAACATGAAACATCAGTTCCCAGGTACACCAGTTCTTGCACGCAGTAACACGCTAATTGTCAATGGTTAATGGTTTATGAAATTAACATAAAGGTAAATGCTTGTTTCAAATATGTTAGTATTACATGAGTTTTATGTAATAAAACATAAATAGTAATTTTCCACTTTTGACATCGTGGTAGTTAAGTGACGTGTTTGAAATACAATATCGTAAATTTTTATGATTGCGGAGACTTTAACTGCACAAGTCTGTATTCGAGACATACAGCAATGTATTTCTGGAAATGAAAAGTTGTCTTATGGTTTTACAAAATTGTTTTACAATGTTCATATATATATATATATATATATATATATATATATATATATATATGAAAACTCTTGTGTAATATTTGAAACTGTTCGCATCCTGAGGGTTTAATTTATCTTGACTTGCTTCCAAAACTGAGCCTTGGGCAGTACATGTCCCTTGTTTTCAAATGGAAGGCTGAACCTTGAACAATTATGTCAACTACCATGTTCTTCGCCGTTGTCGTTTTTGAGTGCCATAGCTCATCCCTAGCTTCACAATGCAGCAACCATACGGCTAAAGGTATATTGGAAGCATCGCCAAATTTCAGACAAGTTGAAAGGGATCGTGAACTATGGCAATGTCTTTCATCTTAGTGGCCGAGTGATCTAAAGCGCTCACCGTTACGGATCACTGCCATCTCACCTCAGTCAGCGTGAGTTCGAGTCTCAGGCTCGGCTAACGTGGGCACGTGAGAAAGCCTGCCAGTAGCTTCTCGTGGGTCGGTGGTTCTTCCCGTGGTTTTCCAGGGTTCTTCCTCCACCAATTATACTGGTCGCCATGTATAGCCTATCTTGTGCTGAAAAATGGCGTTAAACACTACAACAACAACAACATCTTAGAATATAATACATATTGTCAAGGTGACACACTCAACTGGTATTCACTGTACGTGATACATGGAATCTATAACGAAAGTAAATATCAATAACGAATGGAAGAAAGTTTGAGTAACCTTGAATTGGGGAAAACTTGAACAGTCATGAATATATCCCGGAGATCAACACACGAGGATTATAAACAGGGCCTCGGACAGGGTAGGACAACTAGGACAACATTCCGGGACCCCACAACTATCAGGGGTCTATCACTGAAGAGAAGAGTTCGTTTTTTTCTTTTATTCATAGGGGCCTAATGGATACTTTTTCCTAGGGCCCACAAATCCTGTCCGCGGCCCTGATCTTAAAGCTATAACACGGCCTAGATAAAGGTTAAAATTAATAGAGATAAATGTTCAAGTACAATGTAGACATATTTCTGACAGTTAGTTTGCAATTTATCAATCCTAATTGTCCTTCTAGTACTTACTCGAAAATCCTGCCATACGCAAATTACACATTAAATGCTCCTACCTGCCTTTAAGTTCCTACCTCCATTTCTGCTGATGACAATCATAACAAAATTGGGTCTTCGATGTACTTGATAACCTACTATTTCCTTCGCAATCGATATACTCCTTTACCCACCCCACCGTGAAACAGAACACCATAAACATTAACATTTCGTCAAAATATGCAGTTCTTAAGCATCTTTAGATGCACACGTTACCAGCGCAAAAACATGCAAAACATATACAAAATGAACTTCACCAATGATGCACTCGATACTTTATGGGGAGATTTTGTAAAACTTTTTTGACTTTTCGTCATTTCTCGAGAATTTTTCTGGAGGAAAAGTAGGTGTGCCTCAAGCCATATACACGTAAATGACTCCCTCGTGATGATATTCATACCAAGTTTTATCACGTAATCTCAAGTCAGATTGAATTCAATATCTAAGCAAGAGCTATTGATTCAAACTGAACAGGAAAAATAATCATGTAACAGCAGAACGGTCTTTTGTCAAACATCCCATAAACGAACGGATTTATATGAAATCCAAATAAGCTCATTTCCATGAGCAACATGAAAAACATTTCATTCATTATTTAGAGTTGAAGCTACTGCCAGTGACTTTAATATTCCATCAGTAATTATTATAAATTTACATTTAAAAATAGACCCAGTCATGATGACATTCGCAATCATTGCCTTTTTTCCTGCCTTCTTTTCTTTTTGCTCGCTGACTCCTATGTCTTGAAAGGCGTGACACTATCAAGTATGCAATCGTTTGCTGTGGATGTGGTACAACAAGTATTTGGCCAATTGATTATTCAGTTGAAGATAGCTAGGCGGATGTACGCTATTCACTATAGCAAAAGGTTTGGTTTTACTTGCATGGGATTATACGGCTTGCTAAATCAATAACCATATATTTCCTGGAGTAAGTGGGTCTTAAGTCCCTTCGAAGCTCGAGTTGTTCTGGTTGCATGGCCTAAGTAACAACTTATGGGCTTTTACGGTACATTATCTGCGTATTGAGATATCAAGGCAATCGTGTCAGTTTGTCAAATTATTTATGCCGGTATATTCCTTTTTATATTTGTGATCCACATTTATAAATAGAACCTTAAATAATTTTGATCTATGTTTTTTGAGTTCTAAATTTACATTCTGGTCTTTCATTTGCGAATCATTTTTATGATGAGTTTGATGATATAGCGCACCCCGAGTGATCTGTGTGAATAAATTTAGCGTGGAGCACCAAATACCTTCTCAGGCTACATTTGAAGCTTCATTTTAATATCCCCTGCTATAAAAACACAGGAATATTCGTTTCAAAAATAGTACAATTGTGTTTTTGTGTATTACGTCTCGAACCCGCTCGCATCGTTTGCAACAGGGACTTACATAAAAAAACCAGTTATATATTTAGATAGACCTACTGCATATAGATCTGCACTTCAGCCTCTAAATTACGATTCAGACAGTAGAGATGATGCTGAGGAAATTGAGCAGACAATGGGGATTAGTTCAGCTTGTCTATATTTAAAATTGTATCTTTCTTTACGTATCTTTCGCAGATTCATTTGCCGGCATTCGTCGCCAAAACTTTTGTCTTTTTATTCAGAATGCATAGTTGTCTCAATAATTTGGTCAATACGTCATATTATTTATTGTGTCTCTCTTTGTTTTCCTTTCTTCTCGGATTATTCATTTGTTTCCTTATTTAAGTTTTACAGAAGAAGTTTTAAAATATGTTTATATCGACCGTATCTTCCATTTTCCACTATTCAGTATATTAATTTTAAATATTCTTTTAAGAAATGAAAAGTTGTCTTATGGTGTCAGTAAAGTGTATCAAAGTACACATAAATGTTTTACAATATTCAATATATATATATATATATATATATATATATATATATATATATATATATATATATATATATATGAAAACTCTTGTGTAATGTTTGAAATTGTTCGCAACCTGTTGGTTTAATTTATCTAGACTTGTTTCCAAACTGAGCCTTTGGGCTGCACATGTCACTTGTTTTCAAATGTAAGGCTTAACATTGAACAATTATGTCAACTACCATGTTCTTCATCTTGTATTAGCAGCATTAAATCTACAATCGTCATAGTTGTTATTTTAGAGTGCCATAGCTCATCTCTAGCTTCACACTGCAGCAACTACACGTTTAAAGGTATCTTGTAAGCATTGCCAACTTTCAGACATGTTGAAAGGGATTTTGAACTAGGACAATGTCTTTCATCTAGCATATAAGACATATTGTCAAGGTGACGCACGCAACTGGTATTCACTGCACATGATACATGGAATCTATACCGAAAGTAAATATCAATAATGATTGGAAAAACGTTTGAGTAACCTTGAATTGGGGAAAACTTGGAGGAGTTATGAATATATCCCGGAGATCAAAACACGAGGATCATAAACAGAGCCGCGGGCAGGGTAGGACATCTACGACAACATTCCGAGGCCCCACAACTATCAAGGGTCTATCGCCGAAGAGAAGGGTTGGATTTTTTTTAATTCATAGGGGCCTCCTGGATAATTTTTCCTAGGTCCCACAAATCCTGTCCGTGGCCCTGATCTTAAAGCTATCACACGGCCTAGATAAAGGTTAAAGCTAATAGAGATAAATTTTCAAGTACAATATAGACTTATTTCTGACAGTTAATTTGCAATTTATCAGTCCTAATTGTCCCTCTAGTACTTATTCGAAAACACATGCCGTAAGCAAATTATACATTATATGCTCCTCTATATCAATGTTCCTACCGCCAGAACTGATGATGACAATCTTAACAAAAATGGATCTACGAAGAATGTTATGACCTACTCTTTCCTTCCCAATCTAAATACTCCTATAGGCACCCCATCGGGAAACAGAACACCATAAACATTAGCATTTTGTTAAAGTATACAGTTCTTAAACATCTTTAGATGCACACATTACCAGCGAAAACATGCACAACAAATATAAAATGAACTTCACTCGATACGCCATGAGGAGGTTTTGTAAAACTTTTTGATTTTTCGTCATTCCTCGAAAATGTTTATGCAAGAAAAGTAAGTCTGCCTTAATCCATCTACAAGTAAATGATTCCCTCGTGATGATATTCATACCAAGTTTTATCACGTAATCTCAAACATCTCCAAAGTTATCGGTTTGGGAGACATCATACAATATTAAATCGTTTTGTGACCTTGTAGATCGTACACAGCTCGCTACCGCCACCACCGAATGTGGAACACTACGTGCTTTTTGGTGGTGATGCATAATATACAGTTGTATTATTTCATTTCAAGTAACTTGAACACCATAATCCAGAAGGGAAACGGAAGGCCAGCGCCGGGAAGGACATTCCTGAGATATGCATGCATACACAACGATTGCCTCTATTCCTGGCAGAAGTTATTCACTCAAAGCATGGTGAATGTTTAGCAAAGCACTTATAACATTGCAATCTCTGGGCGGAATATTCATGTTAAAATACTCAATAGCATTCTTGTGCAAAGACACTACTTAATGTACAAACCAATCCTATAAATTTACTACTTACATATTTTGTATTCCCTGCAATGAACAAATTAAGCAACGTGTGCTCTTAAAGATTACAGTTACTCATTCTTGCCACACACGTGCATTGGTGACGATCTTAACAAACTGAATCACCGAGTACACGTGTTCCTGTGACCTCTACCCCTTTATTAAAATCTTCGACTTACGTATGAATAAACTATGTATCTTTGCAAAATATAAAAATAAACTTCATAATATAAATAATGTTAATTCAGGTCTCATTACCTGCTGTACTTTATATATGGAAATTTGCAATAAAACACTAGTCATCTGTATTGTAACAAAATATCTCTCACTCTCTCCCCGTATATATATATATATATATATATATATATATATATATATATATATATATATATATATATATATATACACTCAGACACATACACACACACACAATATTTCTTTTAGTGTATGTCATGTTAAACACAGTCTTCTTAACTATATTAACCATGCCCGTATGCTCCGTTGCAGACTCGATCATCAACAACTCCAATTCTCCACACATTTCAACTGCCGGATCGAGCTGCAGGCAGCCTTGGCCCTTATCTGCAGTCGCATAATGCGCTAGTAGATGTGGATGTAAGCAGTTTGTTAGGGGTAATTATTAGATCAAGTACCACATACTCTAATCAACCGATTTATTATCCGACGGCAGATCGGGGTCTTTAATAAGTGAGTTTATATAGTATATAATCTGTCAAATATCTCAGTTTGGCTAAACATTATTCTAAACGTGTTGAAACGGATTCATTATTTACGTTTGATTGGGGATAAACTTTCTTTGGGTCAAATTTATAGGTCACGTTAATAGTATTGCATCAAAGAGCTTGCCATACGTTACCTGTCTCACGGTTTATATGTAGGTACCCTATAGGGCAGATATTACTGCATTTAAAAAACTACTGGTAACCGTGTTCCACCAAATCAATTTATAGGCATGTCGAAGTTTGACAACGTCTTGCATTGCGTTTGCATACGGAGAGAATATCATAGAGGAGACACATGTTCAGTATTAAAATTGATGATGCTCAGTGAGGTCAAAACGACCATAAAAGTCAATTATTTACACTAAACTGTTGTAATAACTTTTAAATCTGATACACATAAGGTAATTGCCAATAGGAACGTTCATGTTACATGTTCTCTTTCTTTCCATATCCTACGCTTTTCAAAACAAACAGAAAGATTATATTATATTAATATTTAAGTGCTTGCCTGCGTGTCTATTGTAAGCAGCTTATCTTACTCCGTTTATAATAGGATTTTTAAACCCAGTAATATAATTAATTATAGCACGAAGTTTTGCTCGGCATTCACCAAATGCGAGTGAAGCTAAGGGAATGGGCGAGGCGTGCGGAGGTTACAGAGTTATGCATATTCCGTGTTTAAAATTTTATTTTATTCCCTTAAATTGACCTAAATTGTTTGTTTTGTTTTGCCTTTTTATGTAAACCCGCATAAAAGTCTCACAAATGTTTCTGAAGTTCAAACATGCTTGCTGAAAAGAATGCACGCATTCTCAGGACATATTCCTCCAGCTCTCTGGATGATGCCTGCTTCCCAAACATATACTGTATATATTTTTAAGAAGCAAGAATAAGCGTATCTTGTCAGTCCATATAGCCAGACTTTGAGCTGTTTCGACCTGAAAATGTTTGCATTAGGAAGGAACATGTCCATGAAATTCTGATAGGTTTTTTCAATCAATTCTTACGAACCAGTAGTTACGAATATTGTCATATGGTATAATAAAATTTGAGTAATTCGGAAGATATATGCTCATGTATTTATTGGAAATTTAATTCGTACATGATCAAGTTAGACTGAATTCAATATCTAAGCAAGAACCTTTTATTCAGACTGAAAAGATTAAAATAAGCATGTAATACCGGAACGGTCTTTTGTCAAACAGCCGATAAACGAACTGATTTATATGATATATGAAATTCAAATAAGCTCATTTCCATGAGCAACATTAATAACATCTAATTCATTCTTTAGTGTTGAAGCTACTACCAGAGACTTCAATTTTCTATCAGAAATTATTATAAATTTACATGTAAAAATAAACCCAAAAATGACTTTAGTTTTGATAACATTCGCGGTGATTGCCTTTTCCCTGCTCTCTTGTCGTTTTGCTCGCAGACTCGCATATCATGAAAAGGGAGACACAATCAAGAATGCCGTCGTTTGCTGTTTGAAGTGGTACAACTAGTATTTGGCCAATTGATTATTCAGTTGAAGATAGCTAGGCGGAAAGACACAATTCACTCTAACAAAAGGTTTGGTTTTACTCGCACGGGATTATGGGCTTGCTAAATCAATAACCATTTATTTCCTGGAGTAAGTTGGTTTTAATTCCCTTCGCAGAGAGAGAGTGGTTCTTGTTTCATAGCCTAAGTAACAACTCGCACGGGAGTTTGAGGTACATTATCTACGTATTGAGATATCGAGGCAATCGTGTACGTTCTTCACGTTATTTCTGCGTGTATATTGTTTTATATTTGTGACCCACCATTATGAACCTTAAATAATTTTGATTATGTTTTTTTCAGTTCTAAACTTACATTCTGGTCTGTTATTGCGAATCATTTGTCTAATGGTGAGTTTGACATGAATTTTCAATGGTCTGGGCAGGACGAAACGGGGAAATCTTAGATATCTATCGCTTTGCTAAATACGAAACGTTTTATAAGGATTATAAATCTTTAAATTCTTTTCATTATTGTTTAGCAGTCCGTCCGCCACAGACCTATGTCATAAATTTTTGAAGATCCAGCACTTGGCGTTATGATGATGACGACAACGATGGCGATCATGATGACACTTTTATTTTTTAATTTAATGATCAAGTGGACATATCAAACAGTCAGTAAGGAAACAAATACATTATATTCTTTATATTTCCGACGAAAATTAAATTTACAGGACGTAATAAATATTCACGGTTGTGGCAGTGATATAAACAACACAAATATTGTGCATTATACAATAGTGTAAACTATTTTAATTTCTAATCTAGATCTATGCAAAACGTAGTAAATGTGTCCATTTTAGTAAATGATGTTCAGTGTAGAGCGTTACAGTAATGCATAATTCCACGTCGAAAAAAACAAAACACCTGTTAACGATTAAAGTTATAAATATTTACCTTAACCCTCGCCCTAAGGAAAGAAAGGGAAAAAGAAACTAAAAAAAATAAATATAATCAACAGTTTAATGCAAATCTATTTAATAGTTCTTCATCTCATAGTGCTCCTTATATCATGACCCTATTTAGGCTATCTCAAACGTTAAAAATATAGACAAATCCAAATACATAATTTAAATACGTGTTCTTTGAGTTATGCGCCATGCTCATTGAAAGAGGTTTCATTTACTCTTCAAGGACAAATCTGACATTTTGTCACTCTAAACACCATCCATGCAACATTTTGTAATAAGTCGAGGTAATTACACTAAAGGAGAGAAACATATCATAATTTAAATTATTCTGCGTTTAGTTGTTTTGCGGAGAATTAGAATCGTAGTTCACACAAGACACAGACACACACACTCTCTCTCTCTCTCTCTCTCTCTCTCTCTCTCTCTCTCGCATCATAGCAATATACGGGCTAAAATCCGGGAATACATTAGCATGACGGATTTTTGCCTGTGTCTTGCGACGTTGTCTCTGGACCTATGAAGGATGGTAAAATTTGCAGAAAAACCCATGACCAGAAAGGGAAATGAGAGGGATGAAGGTTACAAGCAATCGTATGCTAGTAGTAATGTTAATTAAGGTACCATAAATACTTAGACCTACTGTAAATATATTTAAATGTTTGAATTACCTCTTATTGGTTCGTCATTTCTTTTAGTTGTTATTTTCCAGTCGTGTATATATTCGCCGGCATGTGAATGGCTGAGTCTTCAGTGTTTAAGAAGCTAACCGTGCTGTGTATCTAGTGCTCTGGTTTCTTCATTTAAACCAGCTTTCATATTTAAATCATGAATGTGTCTTATATTTATTAAATCAATCAAATCGAAAAGCTAACCTACGGGAAGCAAAGGAATGACTTATTAATTTTCTAGGAGGATTGTGAATCGCGGCATAAAGTACTGAACTACATTTGCTGGTGAACAATTTGGGCAGATATGGGTAGTGTTCACTAACTCTGTCAATACACAGTTCCATGTAGTCGGTCAGAACTCTGATGGAAATACTAGTATGTTTGTATGTGATATTAATAAAATATATGTGTTTTCTGTAAGCTGTATCTTTGATAAACCACTCATTTAAATTTTTAATTAAAACTTGGTAAGTTTAATTTTCTTTTAATCAAAAATGTATATATCTCGTTGTTTACCAGTGATACAGCGTAATATATATATATATATATATATATATATATATATATATATATATATATATATATATATATATATATATATAGAATATATGTATAGTATGTACGCTGTATCAATGATATACCACGAGATGTATAAATTTTTCATTAAAAGGAAACGAAGCTTGCTGAGTTTCCTTTAATGAAAAATTTATACAACGAGTGGTATATCATTGATACAGCGTACATACTGTACATATATTTTATTTATATCAGATACAAATACATATATTTGCCTTTTAAACGGAGTTCAGATTTACTACAAGCAGCAGTGTATTGACCTAGTGAATGAACTCCTCATATCCCCGAGTGGGTCCGCTACAAAAGGTAGTTCTATGCATTTGGTGGCTATTTACAATCACCTCTGCATATTGATAAGTTGATTATTTTCTTTTCTTGGTTTCTATTTTTCTCCACATTGATTATATCAATATAATACACACTTATGATTTAAACATGAAAGAGGGTTTTAATGATGAAAGTACAGTAGAGCACTATTTACACGGGGATAGCTACGTCATTCACATGAACGCCATTCACATACCGGCGCATGGAAATTAATGTGGAATAGAAACTAAGCCAACTGACGAACCAACAAAAGCTAATTAAAATATTTTAATATATTTAGAGTTGATCTAAGTCATTATCCTGCTTTAGCAACAGTACAACCGACCATAATCTCTCTCTCTCTCTCTCTCTCTCTCTCTCTCTCTCTCTCTCTCTCTCTCTCTCTCTCTCTCTCTCTCTCTCTCTCTCTCATCCTTCGGTCGGTTTGACTTAACTTTTACCATCATTAATAAGTCCAGAGATATCGTGGAATGGCACAAAATAAACTCTTCTACGTTCGTGAATTCATAGATTTTAGCCCGTATCTTGCTACTATGGTCAGGAGAGAGAGAGAGAGAGAGAGAGAGAGAGAGGCCTTTGGACATTTTCATATTTAAATAATAATAATCGATTTTTTAGAACATTATGGTATGTTTAAGAAAAAACAAAAAAACATAACATTAAAAATATCACAGTATGTGTACCATGTGACCGAGGAATTTACTGGTTTGCAACATTG
>JAECUM010090935.1:0-11839 GCA_016617855.1 Megalonaias nervosa
TAACGCAGCTGCCTTTGCAACGGCTGGTGCTGCAGCTGCTATTAATGCTGGTATTGCTGCGAGAAGTGGAAATATACCACCCGTTTTAGCGATGTTTTTGATGGCGCCCGCAGAAAGATTAAGTTTGACGCCTTTATTTGATTTTTTAGCGTCATTGAAGTTTTTAAACTGACGCTCGGTCAACGATAGTTTTTTTGCACCGGTCATTTGTTCTCTCTTTAGCGATATTTTTATTCCACAATTATTTTTTGATGCTGATTGCAGTTTTTTAATCTGACCAGGAGTCAGACTTACACTAACGTGATGATATGACATTATAATTATTATGAACGATCTAATTACATGTTTTCTACTGGAGCATCAATAACTCTCATTCGTCCACCAACACCTTCGAGTAACATCGATTTATCGCTGAGTATAACGGCTATTGCTCTGTAATTTGCAATAGCTCCTCGAGTCACACGAGCTCGAAAATGAATATCTACAACAGATTGTCTGGTTAAATCTAAATGTTCTAGAGAAAAGTAATAAATCGGATACAGCGTTGTAAAATCTCGCTGCGATATTTGTAAACCAGTATCAATATTTTGATCACGACCCATGAACGACATAAGACGATGATATGCACGTGCTACATGATTTTGATCGAAATTCAGTAATATATCTTCGGATGGTTCTTGATGTCCATTTATCCTTAATGAAACTTCAGAAACACCGAGTTTGTCAAACACCATTTGATTTCGTAATTGTGTGTTTAATCGTGTAATATCTTGGAACGCAATAAATATATGTCTTGGTGCAGAAACACCTTGCTGTGATGCTATTTGCCACGTAAATAAACCATCAATTGCACTCTGAACAACATCTGTGGTCATAGTCAACCATGACAAAGTTGATTTACCGCCTTGACTCATAATAAGATAACAACCGGTCTTCTTCAGATATTGACGGAGTCATCACTGGCATCCACAAGGAAAGTTTTGTTAGTATTACTATACCAGCATCACCAATGGGTCTCCATAATACATCATTATCATCACCTTTTCGTACAAGTACAACTGTGTGTTTGGCTCCGAAAATGACTTTTCTGACATTTCTACAGAATCCAAAAATATGTGACAGTGGAATTGCACATGAAAATCTTCTATTTCCATCTTTCAACATTGATCGACGTGCTGCAAATCCTAAGTTGAAATCTGGATTTGGAAAAGGTAGATCTTCAACAGCAGCACCAGCAGCAGGAACAGCTTGATTATTGGGCTGTCGAAAGACTTGATTTCTACTGTCAGGGTGGTCAGAAGTATCCTTGACAAACATCATTGATGGACCAGCTGATCTTGAGTAATCGTCGCTGTATCTTGCAAGGCCTAGTATTGTCGTGGCAACATCAACATCTTTCTGGATTGATTCAATATTTTTTCCGTCAATCATGTACGTAGCGCTATCAAACAACGCCATAATACCATTATTAACAAAACCAACCCTAACATCAGCGGCGTATGCTACTGGTGCTGCAGGGTTAGCGTTATTTAAAATTTCACCCTCTACTTCAATAAATGCCTCAGCGGGTAGGAAATATCTACTTGTATCCTGAACCTGTAGTTCGATTCGTCCACGCTGATCTGGCAGTCGTGCGTCGTAAGAATAATACTGATAATCGCGCACAGACTCATCTTTGAGAACTGGTGCATCCATATCAAACGCGGGGTCAGATATGCGCTTAAACATCTTTATTATTATCGTCTTCGTCTAACTCGAAGACCACTTCCTGCTATCAGACTAGCGGTTATATTTTTTTCCCTTTCCGACATCGGGATATCAGCTAACTCCGCTAGTTTTTGATTAGCGGCTTGATTTATTATTTTACTGACATTTGCTGGCATCACTTCAGTGCTGGGTAATTTCACAGGTCGGGTCGGTCTGCGTATTAATCGTGATAGTCTATCTTTGATCGCTGAGAATGCTTTGCTAGCGAGATTACCAACAGCGCTTACACCTTTTTCACGAACAACATCAATAGCTTTCATTCCTAGCTGTTTTGCAATAGGTATTGCTTTTGGGGCTATCCTTCTAAACAGACCCTGAATAACATCACCTAGTCCATCTCCGTAGATTGCTCTGTATACAGGTAATCGAGAGTTTATTACCCTGACCATGGTAGGTCCACGTTGAGTACCATGCACGATCATTTTATTATTAACTGTTTTTATCACTAATTACATACTTAGTCACTATAATAATCGTCGGCGATTTCATTAATAAGAGATCGATATACATTAATATCCATGATGCCGCCACTAAATAATCGTTTACAAATATCAGCTGCTTCATTAATGATTTCTGGGGAATTATTACCAGCTCTTTTTCCTCCGATGAGAATTTCTAATCGATCGACATCAGCAAGAACGTTATTGGGACAAGTAATAAGACCACTTCCTAAACCACTTCCAGTTGCGCCTTGAGAGTCTTGAAATTCTTCTTCTTCCTCTTCTTTTTCCTTACTTGTTGTTTGGACTGGTTGTAATCGTTTTTCTTCCTCTTCACTTGGTTTCGGTGGTGTTTTTTGTTTCTTTTCTTGTCGTTTTTGTTCTCGTCGTTGTCGTTCTTGTTTCTTTTGTTCTTCCTCCTTCTTTTTTCTTGATTTAATTAAATCATTAATTTCACTAATATAATTCTGATATAATGGATCATCAGCTCTAGCTTGTTCAACATTCTTATTTATGCGATATAAATATTTTCTCCATTGATCACTGTTTTTAATATATTTATCGTGTTCAGATTTCATTAATTTACTTCTTTGACTAAAACCATCCACAGCAAACTCAGCTAGTTGATATAGTTTCAAATTATTAATTACTTTAATAGTTTCTTCATCAAATTTATTTATCAATTCAGCATTTATTATTACACTACTCTTTCGTTCAGGATCTAGTGCTTCAGCGCCTTCTGCTTCATCATCTTCTTCTTCAGCACCTTCAGGTTGATCTTCATCCTCAGGTATTTCCGGGACTGGCATCGCAGCAGCTATTTCGGCTGGAAGTTCACGTAAAAATTTTTTTGTCTTTTTTGTTCTTCTTGCTATTTTTTCAGTTCCTTCTGCTATTTTTCCAGTTGCTTCAGCGGTTTTCTCTAACACAGGTTGAATACCTTTAGTGGTCTCAGTGATAGGTTTAAATAATTTTTTTTGTATCCTCTTCAAATTCAACTTGAGATTCCTGACGCGATTGTAGTTGTTGCTTAACAGAATTACGAACGGGTAGATATTTTTTAATTGCCTCTAGTCGCTCTCGAGCTAATTTAGCTGAGTGTGGTTCTCCAGTACTCATTATTGATAATATCTATACTGGCTGTTTAATTTATAGCAGCAGTGAAGGTGAACGACCAACGCGTAGTGACCAGATTGTGAAAAAATCTGGTCAATTAAAAAAGTTTTCATTATTAAGACAAAAACTTCTTTTTTTTTTCAGCCTTCGTAGGAACCCTTAATTTTCAAAAATAAGGTCTCAGGCAAGTGGTCTGTTCACCTTCTCTGCTGCTGTGCAATTTCATTATATACTCGTTTAGTTTATCATTCGTACACGTAGATATTTTCTTAGCGATAATACTGAAAATACCTGCGCATGTTGTTGCCGTTGAAACTATAATTGTTACAACTGCAGGCGCTGTCATCGTTATTGTTGATAGTAATAATCCAGTTCCAGCAATAACAGCAGAAACCGAGTATACCATTATATCAATAACAACCATACGACGACGATATTTTTTACCTTTATCGTGTAATCGTCGATGATATTTTTTAGTTTAGTTTGACACTCACATACTTGAGCGTATCTGTGACGTTGAACGTCGATAAATGATTCTTGATTCATTATACTTATTTAAGTAACTAATTCAGGAGTTTCAGCTACAAACTCAATACACCACCAATAAGTCGCTGCGGTTAACTTTTTATCATTCGCTATTAACATAAACGTTTCCTCGACATCTTTATTTAACACTATAGACACAGTTCCAGAAAAAATATCGGTTGAATGACGCCATGTAAATACGGTAAATATAGTAAATTTTTCAGCACAAAATATAGATAATCTGTATACACCAGTAACCTCTGCGGTATGTTTAAGGGTGTTATTTTCCGGTGTCCATGTTGCCTTTCCTGATGCGACTGTGTACACGATATTAATGATCTGCTTGTGAGGAATTTTAACGAGATTAGTTTTTGAATAATGTTAGGAATACCACTAATGATATCGTTGAGTCTTGCGTTAATGTCAGCGAGATTAATAATAACAGTTGGTGGAGTTCCAAAAAAATCATTAATATTTCTGTTTACATTTCTACGAAAATTTAGAAATGTTTGTATATGACTATTAAATTCAGTTCTAAATACAGCAATTCCATCATTGATAGTCGTTAACGAAGTATTTATTGGAATTTCCCTATCGTCGACGTATTTCTTCGTTGCAGCGTCGAAATCTGTTTCTAGTGTTCTGAGATTATTAATACCATTACTATTCATGTTGAGAAATGCACGCATTATACCACCGCGCACTGACACGTACTTGGATTCTTGATCATCGACGTATTTTTTTGTTGCTGCGTCTGTATCTGCGATTGGATCTCCAAGATGTGTAATTTTTCTTCTTGACATAATAATGTCACCGATAAATACATCACCAGTTTTCTTAACATAGTCGTTAACCGATTTACCGGAATCCTGTATTTTACCTTGATCAGTAAAAGTAACGATATTATTAACAACCGCGTTGGGAATTCATACAAGTACATCTAGTAGTTGTATGTTACTCGTTTTTAATCGTCCTTGTTTGTCCTGAAAAACGACGACTTCATTTTGATCCACACTCGTGATATTTAATAAATCATCGATTTCATTTCTGAGCTGATCAATAGTTGCATATTTAGATAAATCGATCTTCTGAGCTCTACCTGAGGATCTTCCATAAATATCTACCATTATATTTACTGATATCAGTTTAAGTACTATGACGTAGCGTAGTGAACGCGTGTACGACTTTATGAGGCGGTGCTGTTGATGTTGATACAGCATCAAGCATAGCGAGGGTTTCACGGCCGCATATTGGAGGATCAGTTATTTTTTGTGTTGGTAGCGTTGAATACCAGATTGGAACAGTATTATTGCTAACGTAATGAAGAAATTCTTTTGGTGGTGCTAATCCATACGAATCGAAATAAATAATTCCACGTGGATCAATTGCATATCCTACCCAGTGCGTGCCTGGACCAGAATTTTTATCGAGATTAATAATACCGGTTTCATGTTGCATTGCAACGGTAGGTAATTGATCGCGCATAAAAACACCTCTGAAATTTTTTATTTTTAATTGCTTAGCAGCATTGAGTAAATCAAAATTGGACATGGGTGTTATTAGTAAACTGTCCCTGGTAATCTTAGGCCTTTTCCGTACCAGTGTGGAGTCCCTGGTAATCTTAAACCCTTTCCGTACCAGTGTGGAGTCCCTGGCAATCTTAGACCCTTTCCCTTTTTTTTTGATTCCTTGTCCGGTTGCTTTCTTTAACGCCATTCCAGCAGCTGTTCCAACAGCACCTAGCGCAGCTGCTTTTACAACAGCTGGGGCTGCAGCTGCTATTAATGCTGGTATAGCTGCGAGAAGTGGAAATATACCACCCGATTTAGCGATGTTTTTGATGGCGCCCGCAGAAAGATTAAGTTTGACGCCTTTATTTGATTTTTTAGCGTCATTGAAGTTTTTGAACTGACGCTCGGTCAACGATAGTTTATTTGCACCGGTCGTTTGTTCTCGCTTTAGCGATATTTTTATTCCACAGTTATTTTTTGAAGCTGATTGCAGCCTTTTAATCTGACCAGGAGTCAGACTCACACTAACGTGATGATATGACATTATAATTATTATGAACGATCTAATTACATGTTTTCTACTGGAGCATCAATAACTCTCATTCGTCCACCAACACCTTCGAGTAACATCGATTTATCTGTAATTTGCAATAACTCCTGTTACCACACGAGCTCGAAGATGAATATCTACAACAGATTGTCTTGTTAAATCTAAATGTTCTAGTGAAAAGTAATAAATCGGATACAGCAATGTAAAATCTAGCTGCGATATTTGTAAACCAGTTTCAATATTTTGATCACGACCCATGAACGACATTAATCGATTATATGCACGTGCTACATTATTTTGATCGAAATTCAGTAATATATCCTCGGATGGTTCTTGATGTCCATTTATCCTTAATGAAACTTCAGAAACACCGAGTTTGTCAAATATCATTAAACTTTTTATTTGATTGTTTACACGTGTATTATCCTGAAGCGCAATAAATATATGTCTTGGTGCAGAAACACCTTGCTGAGAAGCTATCTGCCATGTGAATAAACCATTAATTGCACTCTGAACAACATCTGTGGTCATTGTTAACCATGACAACATTGATTTACCGCCTTGACTCATAAAAGATAGTAACCGATCTTCTTCGGATATTGTTGGAGTCATCACTGGCATCCACAAGGAAAGTTTTGTCAGTGTTACTTTACCATGAAGTGCCTCAGTTGCAGCAGCATTAACTCCTTCAACGTGCCACATTGCATCATTATCATCGCTTTTTCGCACAAGTACAACTGTGTGTTTGGCTCCAAAAATAACTTTTCTGACATTTCTGCAAAATCCAAATATGTGTGACAGTGGAATTGCACATGAAAACCTTCTATCATTCAACATTGATTTACGTGATGCAAATCCTAAGTTGAAATTTGCGTTCATTGATATTACTGCGGGAGTTTCTGCGGTTCCTGCAGCATTTCTTACATTACCTGTAGTTACATTTTTATGATCCGAGTGATCAGAAGTGTCCTTTACAAACATCATTGATGGACCAGCTGATCTTGAATAATCATCGCTGTATCGTGCTAGACCCAATATTGTTGTAGCAACATCAACGTCTTTCTGAATTGATTCAATATTTTTTCCGTCAATCATGTACGTAGCGCTGTCAAATAACGCCATTATACCATTATTAACAAAACCAAAACCATCATTATTATCGTATTCGGTATCATCATGTTTATAAATTTTACCTTCAAATTCGATAAATGCTTCAGCGGGTAAGAAATACCTACTTGTATCTTGAACCTGTAGTTCAATTCGTCCACGCTGATCTGGAATTCGTGCGTCATAAGAATAATACTGATAATCGCGCACAGACTCATCTTTGAGAACTGGTGCGTCCATGTCAAACGCGGGGTCAGATATGCGCTTAAACATCTTTATTATTATCGTCTTCGTCTAACTCGAAGACCACTTCCTGCTATCAGACTAGCGGTCATATTTTTTTCCTTTTCCGACATCGGGATATCAGCTAACTCCGCTAGTTTTTGATTAGCTGCTTGATTTATTATTTTACTGACATTTGCTGGCATCACTTCAGTACTATGTAATTTCACAGGTCGGGTCGGTCTGCGTATTAATCGTGATAGTCTTTCTTTAATTGCTGAAAACGCTTTGCTGGCGAGATTACCAACAGCGCCTATACCCTTTTCACGAACAACATCAATAGCTTTCATTCCTAGTTGCTTTGCAATCGGTATTGCTTTTGGGGCTATCCTTCTAAACAGACCTTGAACAACATCACCTAATCCATCTCCGTAGGTCGTTTTGTATACAGGTAATCGAGAGTTTATTACCCTGACCATGGTAGGTCCACGTTGAGTACCATGCACGATCATTGTTATTATTAAGTGATTTTATCACTAATTACATACTTAATCACTATAATAATCATAAGTGACATCGTCACTGATTTCATTAATAAGGGATCGATACACATTAATATCCATGATGCCGCCACTAAATAATCGTTTATAAATATCAGCTGCTTCATTAATGATTTCTGGGGAATTATTACCAGCTCGTTTTCCTCCGATGAGAATTTCTAGTCGATCGACATCAGCAAGAACGTTATTGGGGCAAGTAATAAGACCACTTCCTAAACCACTTCCAGTTGCTTCGGGAGCGTCTTGAAATTCTTCTTCTTCCTCTTCACTTGGTTTCGGTGGTGTTTTTCGTTGTAACTCTTGTTTTTGTTTTGGTGTTTTTGGTGATACTGGATAATCACGAAGTGATTGCTCAAATGGTTTTGGTGCTGTTTGTTTTGAAGGTTTTTTACTTTGTTTTTTCTCCTTTTCTGATTTGATTAATTTATTAATTTCACTAACATAATCCTGATATAGTGGATCATCAGCTCTAGCTTGTTCAACATTCATACGTATGCGATATAATGATTTTCGCCATTGATCACGTTTTTTAATATCTTTATCGTATTCAGATTTCATTAATTTACCTCTTTGACTAAAACTATCAAAAGCAAATTTAGCTAATTGTTGTATGTTAAGTTTATTAATTACCTTAACAGTTTCTTCATTAAATTTATCTATCAATTTAACTGCTGATTTTGGTTCAGGGGCTAGTGCTTCGGCACCTTCTGCTTCATCATCTTCTGCTTCAGCACCTTCAGGTTGATCTTCATCTTTAGGTATTTCCGGGACTGGCATCGCAGCAGCTATTTCAGCTGGAAGTTCACGTAAAATTTCTTTTGTCTTTTTTGTTCTTCTTGCTATTTTTCCAGTTCCTTCTGCTATTTTTCCAGTTGCTTCAGCAGTTTTCTCTAACACAGGTTGAATACCTTTAGTGGTCTCAGTGATAGGTTTAAATAATTTTTTTGTATCCTCTTCAAATTCAACTTGAGATTCCTGACGCGATTGTAGTTGTTGCTTAACAGAATTACGAACGGGTAGATATTTTTTAATTGCCTCTAGTCGCTCTCGAGCTAATTTAGCTGAGTGTGGTTCTCCAGTACTCATTATTGATAATATCTATACTGGCTGTTTAATTTATAGCAGCAGTGAAGGTGAACGACCAACGCGTAGTGACCAGATTGTGAAAAAATCTGGTCAATTAAAAAAGTTTTCATTATTAAGACAAAAACTTCTTTTTTTTTTCAGCCTTCGTAGGAACCCTTAATTTTCAAAAATAAGGTCTCAGGCAAGTGGTCTGTTCACCTTCTCTGCTGCTGTGCAATTTCATTATATACTCGTTTAGTTTATCATTCGTACACGTAGATATTTTCTTAGCGATAATACTGAAAATACCTGCGCATGTTGTTGCCGTTGAAACTATAATTGTTACAACTGCAGGCGCTGTCATCGTTATTGTTGATAGTAATAATCCAGTTCAAGCAATAACAGCAGAAACCGAGTATACCATTATATCAATAACGACCATACGACGACGATATTTTTTTACCTTTATCGTGTAATCGTCGATGATATTTTTTAGTTTAGTTTGACACTCACATACTTGACCGTATCTGTGACGTTGAACGTCGATAAATGATTCTTGATTCATTATACTTATTTAAGTAACTAATTCGGGAGTTTCGGCTACAAATTCAATACACCACCAATAAGTCGCTGCGGTTAACTTTTTATCATTCGCTATTAACATAAACGTTTCCTCGACATCTTTATTTAACACTATAGACACAGTTCCAGAAAAACTATCGGTTGAATGACGCCATGTAAATGTGGTAAATATAGTAAATTTTTCAACACAAAATATAGATAATCTGTATACACCAGTAACCTCTGCGGTATGTTTAAGAGTGTTATTTTCCGGTGTCCATGTTGCCTTTCCTGATGCGACTGTGTACACGATATTAATGATCTGCTTGTAAGGAATTTTAACGAGATTAGTTTTTTGAATAATGTTAGGAATACCACTAATGATATCGTTGAGTCTTGCGTTAATGTCAGCGAGATTAATAATAACAGTTGGTGGAGTTCCAAAAAAATCATTAATATTTCTGTTTACATTTCTACGAAAATTTAGAAATGTTTGTATATGACTATTAAATTCATTTCTAAATGCAGCAATTCCATGATTGATAGTCGTTAACGAAGTATTTATTGGAATTTCCCTATCGTCAACGTATTTCTTCGTTGCAGCGTCGAAATCTGTTTCTGGTGTTCTGAGATTATTAATACCATTACTATTCATGTTGAGAAATGCACGCATTATACCATCGCGTACTGACACATATTTGGATTCTTGATCATCGACGTATTTTTTTGTTGCTGCGTCTGTATCTGCGATTGGATCTCCAAGATATGTAATTTTTCTTCCTGACATAATAACATCACCGGTAAATACATCACCAGTTTTCTTAACATAGTCGTTAACCGACTTACCGGAATCCTGTATTTTACCCTGATCAGTGAAAGTAACGACATTATTAACAACCGCGTTGGGAATTCGTACAAGAACATCTAGTAGTTGTATATTACTCGGTTTTAATCGTCCTTGTTTATCCTGAAAAACGACGACTTCATTTTGATCCACACTCGTTATATTTAATAAATCATCGATTTCATTTCTGAGCTGATCAATGGTTGCATATTTAGATAAATCGATCTTCTGAGTTCTACCTGAGGATCTTCCGTAAATATCTACCATTATATTTACTGATATCAGTTTAAGTACTATGACGTAGTGTAGTGAACGCGTGTACGACTTTATGAGGCGGTGCTGTTGATTTTGATACAGCATCAAGCATAGCGAGGGTTTCACGGCCGCATATTGGAGGATCAGTTATGTTTTGTGTCGGTAGTGTTGAATACCAGATTGGAGCAGTATTATTGCTAACGTAATGAAGAAATTCTTTTGGTGGTGCTAATCCATACGAATCGAAATAAATAATTCCACGTGGATCAATTGCATATGCGACCCAGTGCGTGCCTGGACCAGAATTTTTATCGAGATTAATAATACCGGTTTCATGTTGCATTGCAACGGTAGGTAATTGATCGCGCATAAAAACACCTCTAAAATTCTTTATTTTTAATTGCTTAGCAGCATTAAGTAAATCAAAATTGGACATGGGTGTTATTAGTAAACTGTCCCGGGTAATCTTAGACCTTTTCCGTACCAGTGTGGGGTTCCTGGTAATCTTAAACCCTTTCCGTACCACGAAGGCGGGGTTCCTGGTAATCTTAGACCTCTTCCCTTTTTTTTTGATTCCTTGTCCAGTTGCTTTCTTTAATGCCATTCCAGCAGCTGTTCCAACAGCACCTAGCGCAGCTGCCTTTGCAACGGCTGGTGCTGCAGCTGCTATTAATGCTGGTATTGCTGCAAGAAGCGGAAATATACCACCCGTTTTAGCGATGTTTTTGATGGCGCCCGCAGAAAGATTAAG
The DNA here is from genome assembly GCA_016617855.1 of Megalonaias nervosa. Lineage (NCBI taxonomy): Eukaryota > Metazoa > Mollusca > Bivalvia > Unionida > Unionidae > Megalonaias > Megalonaias nervosa. Next base: position 11,275 of record JAECUM010090935.1, read on the forward strand.
TTTGACGCCTTTATTTGAATTTTTAGCGTCATTGAAGTTTTTAAAATGACGCTCGGTCAACGATAATTTATTTGCACCGGTCATTTCTTCTCGCTTTAGCGATATTTTTATTCCACAGTTATTTTTTGATGCTGATTGCAGCTTTTTAATCTGACCAGGAGTCAGACTTACACTAACGTGATGATATGACATTATTAATATTATGAACGATCTAATTACATGTTTTCTACTGGAACATCAATAACTCTCATTCGTCCACCAACACCTTCGAGTAACATCGATTTATCGCTGAGTATAACAGCAATTGCTCTGTAATTAGGGATATTTACAATATTTCTATTAACACGAGCTCGAAAATGAATATCTACAACAGATTGTCTTGTTAAATCTAAATGTTCTAGCGAAAAGTAATAAATCGGATACAGCAATGTAAAATCTAGCTGCGATATTTGTAAACCAGTTTCAATATTTTGATCACGACCCATGAACGACATTAATCGATTATATGCACGTGCTACATTATTTTGATCGAAATTCAGTAATATATCCTCGGATGGTTCTTGAT